>JAIUZE010068563.1:0-17262 GCA_022085475.1 Heliosperma pusillum | reverse complement strand
TTTTGCTAAACACTTGTTCCTTGTTAACATTTTGAGAGACACCGTCTCTTTGTTATTTTCCGCACTTAGTTTGTAATATTTGACACTCCTCGTTTTATTTAACTTGCATGTATAAAAGTTTTTTAAAACTTCACATTTCCGCTATATATTTCACATGCTTGTTTGTTTTATATTTCCGCATTCGCGAGGGTTGTCACAGTTTGACTCCACCTTCCCTCAATAAAATATTAAGTTATGCCCTTCCAAATTAACGACTGTAAAAACTTATATCGTTGGAAGTATTGTCTGCCAAAGTAGAGTACTCCTTCTATGTAAGCTGAGCAGGTGGGTAACAGTTATCCACACGTGAGATTTGGTACACTTAACAAAGTTATCAAAACAGTTTTGGACTTTGGGGGAAATAGTCAAGTCACATAAGATGTTACATGACGACTAGGAGTCGCATTTGATGCGATTGACATTTGATGGCTACCTTGATATGTGTAATTTGGGCGATGAGCCAAAGCTCACTCACGTTATATATGATTAGGGATCCTAGAATACTATGCACATATGAGGGTTATGTGTGTAGTAATTTTATCTTAAAATTATTTACGAATGTCGTACGAATTGTGTGTCTTAAATCGGTTAAGATCATCACAGTTTATTAATATAGTGATTTAGTTTTGCATATGTTGATAGTTGTAAGATGTCATTATTGTCATGTTTTTCAAATGGGTTTTAATCGTTCAAATTCATAGATTGGTTTCTTTGAGAATTGTTCCAATTATGCAAAGTGAGGTTTATCTTCAAAAGAGAATTTCTAGCAAACTATATTCAATGCTAATGTATAGTTTAGGCTATATAGCGAAAGTCATAAAGATGACAATTCGTACCATATATGTCGATTGTCTAAAATAATGGAATTGTTTCCGCGTAGTGTGAAAAATATGTGAGATGATCCAGTTACTTCATTCGTCATTATTATGACATAATTATACTGATAATTTTTGAGTAATTGGATATCCTTATTATCAAAGGTTGATGACTGAAACTGTTTCAGTTATATCTTAAGTTACAGTCAATTCAATATGAATTGAGCACGTAAATTAAGCAAATTTCTCACTTAGTGACATAAGATGTTGAAGACAATCGAGTCTTGTATAAAGAATGTGACACCCTCAAATTTGCGGAAAGAAAAAAAATTTATTTAAATACATAAAAGATAATAAACATAACGAAGGTGTCATAAAATAAAAAGGGTCATTACAAAACGGAAATAATATTCTACAAAAGAAATATACAAGACGGGAGACATATCTCCCGTATAAATACGGAAATAAACGAGTGTATAATAATATACAATCTAAGAACCGAATATAGGTCCAAGGTAAATACTTCGCTCGCTAGCTCGTCAATGTACCCCAAATATGCATTCACCACCTGTTCGACCGCATTACATATAAACACGGAAGCCACAGTCAGTGGGGAGTAACTCCGAGTTCTCCCAGCCACGAAATGTCGAGTTTAATGAACCATGAAAAACATAAAAGCAATGTATATATAAAATACAAAACCTTAACACATATGATATGCTTTTCATGTTATGAAACAGTTAACTAACATATAACCTATCATATGAAAGCTATCATGTGAATCCGATAATAAAATATAACTCGAGGTAGGGAAGCTGGTATGCTGGCTCAGCGGTTACCACGTAACATGGCCATGATACACTCAAACCCTAATCAACACGTAATCATGTGAATCAGTTAACAACCAGTAATCCAAACTCTATCAATCTTAGCCGGCTTGCATCTCACCTTCTAAAACTCATAGAATCATACAATCATGAAAGACCAATACGTCTAGAAACAGGCACAAGTTCTTAGCACAGTCAATAGTCGACTTCTGTAACTCGAGTCTATACCACAAGGTAGGAAAACATCCTAGTCCTAGACTGATCAGACCTAGCGACAACAGCTATTCCATTCCCCGTCTCATGACATAACCGTACACTAGAAACTCTACTAGGCGACCCCCTAAGCAGAGATGGCTAGTACTTAAGCTGGCTCCATTCCCAAAGTGGAACTCTTAGGCAGCCATGCCCCGACTTGGAGATAAGCCCCCCAGGCCGGGACACAAAAGCTATCAAGCAGTGAACTATATACTCGTTAAAGATAGTAAGGCCTATCAATGTCATGGTCCAAGCTACTCATTTAGAATTAGAATGGTCAAGACGCCATAGACTCATAATTCTCTATGGGTACTTAGTCAACACGACACCAACCATATAATTAAAACAGTCACGGAATAACATCCTATCATGTGACTAATTTCATATAAATCATAATCAAATATCATATCGCCTCATATCTACTAAGGCTCATTCATTTATTCATTAAATAAAACCTTACTTGAGACAAATCCCCGACCCGAGTCCCGCGACGGGTCATCAGTGAAATCGGGGCTGACTAGATCTTAGTTTGACCAAACCCGTTGGATCAAACCGGCTAGAAACAGAGTCTTTATCACATAAACATAAAATCAACATATTCATTACATGTTATTTTAATAAAGCTTCTAACATGTGAATTATTAAATCTTACGTAAACCCCGCTTGACTTAAAGGATATCAAAATAAACTACGATCTCGTCTTATAATTTCTAACATGTGAGAAATAATAATTTTATGAAAACCTTTTTAATTAAATATTTTACTTATTAATATTTCCCACTTGCTAAATATTACAACACACGATAAAAATGACGATAACTCAAAAACCGTCACAAGTCCCAAAGTGGGACCCACGGGCTGAGTTGGGCCGGACCCCACATGGGCCTGGATGGGCCCCACGGCCTGTTTTGACAAAAATGGGCTGTTTTGATTAAACTTTCTAAAACCGATTTCTAATATTTCCCCGCATGCTTAACATATTTAAAACCCGTCAAAACAACAACATAACAATCAAACATCGACACAACCCAAAGACCAAAACCCGGACCCACCATGGACCAGCCCAGACCGGCCTGGACCGGGCCTGAACCGGCATGGACCGGCTGGTTTTGGGTCCGGTTCACAGCCCACCTCCACGGTTCAACCACCACCAATTCCACATCAATTCTAACATGTTTTTAATTACCAACATCCATTTTTAAACATCCAATTCAACCATCAATCATACAAAAATCATTATCATGAAGAAATCATAAAAATATAACAAGAACACTAACTTATTTATAAATTCCTCCAACATAACAAAACTAACAACTTATCATGTTACTAGCTAAAAATCATAAAATCATAATAATATGAACAAAAACTAAAGATGAACCAAAAAAATAAAGAAAACCAAAGCTAAAGGCTATGTTACTAACTAAAATCATAAATAACCATAACATGAATCAAAAACTAAAAGCTATGTGACATTAATTCGTCGAGTAAAACGGAATTGTTACCTTAGCTAGCAAAACAATTAGCACCAAAATAATAAGAAGTATATATATAATAAGAACCCTTCTACTAATCTTCACCCAAAATATACGAGTCTCCAAACTCGTCTTCAAAATCTTCCCCTATAAGAAAAGACAAGAAAACATCATTAGTACTTAAACTTGATTTTTCCATAATTAAAAGTTGAAAACGATTTTGACGGAATTTAAAATAACCGTACGTGAAGATGAGGAGCGAAGAGGAGAGTCTAGAAATATAAATTAGGATGGATTTAATTAAGAAACGAAGATTTTATGAAGGTTTTGCTCAAGAACGATGAAGAACAAATGATGAACGACGAAGAACACGAAGAACGATCAAAGAAAGTGATGTTTTGATCTTAATTTGATTTGTTGTAACATGAAAAGTTGTTTGTGAGTAAGGAAGAGTGGATGAGCCGTGTAATTATAGGCAAGAATAGATGTCGAGTTTTGAAATTGTTGTTACGTAATTGACTCAGGTTTAATAATTGTTTTACGGTAATCGATTAAATATAATTAACGATAAAGTTAATTACACCAAATATCAAGATATTATGCTATTAATAATCAAAAGAAAGACAAATATCTAGTCCTATTAGAGGACTTAGGAGCCGTGTGGTATGATGAGAAGACGGATATGATTTCGAGCGTTTTGCGTAATCTTCGTTAACTGATCGATAAAGTGAAATAATATCTAGATATTATGATATTGTAATCAAAAGTAATGAAAATATCAAGCCCTATTAGAGGGGAAAGAGAGCCGTGTGGAACATGATGATATCGGGTCTGATTTTTCTCGATTTGCGTAATCTCCGTTGACGGATCGATAAAGTAACAAATATCTAAGATATTTGTATTAGTTTAATCGAAAGAATTAAATATCTCAAGTGAGTGGAAAATGATGACATGGCCGCGTGACTCATGCCAAAGTCGAGTTTCGAATTTGTTACGGGATTTATGATGAGTCGGGAATAGTTAAATGATGTTCGGTTAAAACCGTAAAAGTTATTCTTTAAAATTCCGAATAAATTCAAAATAATTATATTAAATTATGATAAATCATAATAAATCTTAATAAAAATAAATTAAAAATATTATCTTTTTAAATAAAATTTCGGTCTTCAAACTTACAAGGCGAGTCGGGAAAAGTCAACGGAAGTCAAAGTTGACTTAAAAGTCGAGAAAAGTCAAAAATGACTTAAAAGTCAAGAAAAGTTTAGGACGACTTAAAAGTCAAGAAAAAGTCAATGACGACTTTAAAAAGTCAAGAAAAGTCAAAGACGACTTAAAAGTCAAGAAAAGTCAAAGATGACTAAAAACGGTCTTTTCATGAAATCTTCCAGAAATTCCAAATACGAACGCGGAATTTCAAAATACAACTCCGAACAAAAATTCTATTTTAAAAAAACTTAAGTTCTACTGAAAAGTGTTAGTAACTATTTTTACTAGAAAAATTGGGCACTTTTCGGGTTGTTACAAGCTCAATAAATGAAGCCACCAAGAAAGTACAATACCACCAACAGATTCATCCTAAGGTTTAAATCCCAATCTTATTCATGATCAAAATCAACACGAAGCTAGCTAACAACCTAATCATCTCCCCAGAGAAAAGACAATGACACCATGACATTGGAAACGATAGGAGATTTCCAGGGAAACACGAACGCGATAAGATCGGACGAAAATTAGAGAAACGCTAGAGGCAGGGAGCCAAAAGCTAGATATTGGATAGATATAGCTTATGAAGATAGCCAAGGAAAGGAAAAGATAAGAGAAAACAATTTCCTAGAAATCGGGCTTAGAAGAAACTTGCATGAAAAGAAATAGAAAGGGATAAAGGTACGAGTAAAGGTTTAAAGTTTAATCCACAAAATTTCCTTTCCAAACTCAGGGCGATAGCAAAGCAAATCATCTCAATAACCAAGGTCTCTTACAAGGGACCCTCGTACCACAAATCATCGGAGTAAGGTACACCTAGATTTAACAAATAGATTACAACCCAATTCATCCATAGCTTCATATAACACGGTATCCCAATTTCGGAATTGCAACTTAAGCATCGTAACATTCTCTAAATTCCAAAATTTGACACACTCTCAAAGGTTTCAAAACCGAAGAACTAACAAGGAGTTCTTCATACTAATCTATTTTCAACTCCTTCGGCCCACACGGTAGAACACCGAACAAAACGTCATTATCAACATCATACGGCATCACCGACATAGCCAAGCTAATCAAATTTCACTCATGCCATAATCCTTTAGTAACATGGTTTAATATATCATGACGACTTACTACCTCACCCAAGTCTCCGATACCATGATATAAGATCATACTTATTAATCCAAGAATTATAGCCAAGTACTTTTCCACCAAGCGTATACTCTAACACATACACTAGAATCCACAAAAATTCACTTAGTCTCAAAAGCATTTTACAACTCAAGGCATCATCCAAACTCCTAAATTCAAAAGATTAAATCGCTAATGGGTTAAGAAGTCTTAGCCAACTCATTCAACCTTACACCATCAAATATCATGAACTATCCACACATTAGTCATGACAAGCATCAAGCATTAAAATCATCAAACTTATCTTACTACTTTTCCTTAGAGATACAACCAATCATCATTATAGGATGAATTTATATCTACACCATTTTCCTCAAATCACAAATTTATTCTAACAAACACTAATATTCCACAAAATTGAAAGTTCTTCCGACCAAGTATAATATACCTCAAACAAATGGGTATGACATCCATAAAAATGTTACATGAGTAAGGTAAGGATACCAATTGATAAGGAGGAGGGAAGTAACAAGAGTAATCTCCAAGGGGAGAAGACGATAAATGATAAACAAGTACTTGGATAGAAGGAAGAGAGCATGCTACAATAAGGATGAGAGAATTCATAGATGAGGAAGAAATACACTTTAATTAGACTTGTCAATCTTCAATCTTCGGTAAAGGATACATCTTCTAGGTAACACAATGATCCACCTTAAGACGGTAGATACAAACAAACATAACATCACTCAACACAATCAACAAACAAGTTAGAACCTAACAAACATCAAGTACACCAAGACTACCAAGTAAAGTCCTTAATTTCTACCCATCTCTCATTTATTATTTCAAGGTCAAGTAGTTTAAGTTTAGGGTTCACGTGTGTGCGTCGGGAGCGATAAAGCTCTGATACCAACTGTGACAACCCTCGCGAATGCGGAAATATAAAACAAACAAGCATGTGAAATATATAGCGGAAATGTGAAGTTTTAAAAACTTTTATACATGCAAGTTAAATAAAACGAGGAGTGTCAAAATATTACAAACTAAGTGCGGAAAATAACAAAGAGACGGTGTCTCTCAAAATGTTAACAAAGAACAAGTGTTTAGCAAAACTAGCTAATATCGTCTAGAGGTGAAAACTTCCAGGGACAACGCCCGCTAGCTCACACCCGAACCCCAAAATATCATATCCAAAAAGGCATCCAAGCAAGCAACCTGTTCATTCATGAAAAACATGAACGCCACAGTCAGTGGGGAGTAACTCCGGGTTCTCCCAGCCATATCACATTAAACGTACATATAAGGAAATACAAAAGTAAAGCATGCATATATATACATACATGTGAGTTGCGATAAGAATAGATAGGCAATTCTATAGATAATGATAAGAACATAAGAGGCACCAATCCGAATCCATCATGATATTCAAAGACTCAGGGAAGACACTCTTAGGCAACCGAATACGCTCAGTAGAGCTTACATCTCACCGTTAGCGGTATAAGTTTGATAAGATTGAGACTCGACAAATAAACCATGCCAAGTCATTCAATGGTTCAATCATATAATCATTCATGTAATCATCCATCCAAACACACCGACACAATGACGACATCTCTCACGGTAAATGAAACGCACTAGCATCGTGTACAATAGCAAGACAAGCCAATGGAAGTCCACAAGATAAGACGTTTCCCTGAACCGTATACGATAAGACGTTTCGTATACTCATGACCTAGACAAACAAGTTCACGGGATAAGACGTTTCCCGGAACCATGTACGATAAGACGTTTCGTACACACAAGACTCTAATCCTCTCGGTAGGACGACGATAATAATACGGTCCTAGTCTAAACCTGGCCAGACTCTCGGGATAAGACGTTTCCCGATTCGACATGTGGTAAGACGTTCCACATCCAAGACTCGGTCAATCATAGACGCCGAGTACCCCAAATTCGGTCAACCTTCACGAAAGAGGCGGAAAGAGATCTATAGTCAAAATTCAAGCTAGTACGCTACATGCAATAACACCACCTCGCAAGTATACAACATTTGACGGTCGGGTCGACCAACGCATTGCGTTCGCCTCCTAACAACGTCGTCATATCCCCACTAAACATGCATACAAGCATCAAGGATACACCCCATCGCTCCGACATTCCAGTCTAACGAGTATAAGGTGTAGCCGGGAAATGAGAGTTCATAGCACAAAACCATTAGTGCTCAATTCATAACATATGTAAAACCGACTCAAACGAGGGATATATCGAAAACCGTCACAAAACATGTGATACAAGCGAATAGAATATCATATATCCAAAACATGAATCAATACATGATACCCAAGCATTAGACCAAGTTTAAGAAGCATAATAAATAAGAAACATAGATAACTCTCCAAAACAACAAGTTTGGAAACTAACTTAAATAAGGGTTCACTTCAAACCGTCATAACTAGAGTTCTAGATATTGAAATTCAGAAATTCCAAGTCGAGGTGATATCTTATCCTCTTACGGTTCCAACGAGTGGTCACAAGCCCAAAACAAGCAAGTAACGAAGGAGATATGATCATTCTACAAAAAAGGGTCGGTGCTGTGAATTTGCACGAGTCCACCCGAGAACAACAACACCATTTCTATCATTTCCAATTTTCATAATTTACTTCTATCAACTAACAACAATCAATATTCATCATCAAATATCATCAAATAACAACAATCATCATCCATAACATAATTCCTAAACTTACTAATCGTATTCTAAATACGATTTCTAACATATAAAGCATGTAAAACACGTAAATGATATCGAGTAACCCTTCACCGTTACCTTTACGCGTCTTTAATCGATTACTAAGCCTTCCTAGTGGTCTCCACCTACAATTAGGTAATAAAAGATGAATATATTTCACCTTGACGGATAATTTAAAAAGCGAGAAAGACGTTAATTTTATTACCAATACGGATAGAGGAAGCTAAGAGGGGAAGAATAAGACGAACTTACGTGAATTCCGACAAGAAACGAGGGAGCTACGATCATCCAAAGATTGGATCAAAGAGGGAGGCAAGGTTTTGGTTGCTTAAGGAAGAAGAAATTGTGTTGTGTTTGTGTTAGAATGAATTAGGTTAGGGTTAGGAGGGAGTATAAGTAAAGGGTGAGTCGGAAAAGTCAACGAAAGTCAAGGTCGACTTAAGAGTCAAGAAAAGTCAAAGACGACTCAAAAGTCAAGAAAAGTTAAAGACGACTTAAAAGTCAAGAAAAGTCAAAGACGACTTAAAAGTCAAGAAAAGTCAAAGACTACTTAAAAGTCAAGAAAAGTCAAACTCGCCTTAAGACGGGATTCTCATGGAATCTCGCGGAAATTCCAAATACGAACTCGGAAATTCTAAATTCGACTCGGAACATAAAATTATAAATTAAAACTTAAATTTGCTGAAAGGTATCCATAAAATATTTTCACTAAAAAAATAGGGTACATTTCCGGGTGTTACAGCATTGACAGTAGGGCCATCAACAACATTACCATCAAGTATAGGTTTCCCATACCTAGACTTAATGATATTCTGGATGAGCTAAGTGGGGCTCAAGTGTTCACTAAGATTGATCTGAGACAGGGCTACCACCAAGTGAGGATAAGAGCAGGGGATGAATGGAAGACAGCTTTCAAGACTAAACATGGGCTCTATGAATGGTTGGTGATGCCTTTTGGGTTGTCTAATGCCCCTAGCACCTTCATGAGGTTGATGACAGAAGTCCTAAGGCCTTACTTAGGCAAGTGTGTAGTGGTTTACTTTGAGGATATTCTTATTTACAGTTCAACTAAGGGAGAACATTTGCAACATCTGAAGTTGTTGTTTGAGGTCCTAAGAGAAAACAAGTTGTATGGCAAGCTAGAGAAGTGCACCTTCATGCAGCCTGAGGTTTACTTCCTTGGGTTCATAATCTCTAAGAAAGGAGCAGCAGTTGATCCTGAGAAGGTGCAAGCAATCAAGGAATGGCCCATTCCCCAAACTGTTACTGATGTTAGAAGTTTCCATGGGTTGGCATCTTTCTATAGGAGGTTCATAAAAGGGTTTAGTTCAATCATGGCCCCTATTACTGAGTGTATGAAGAAGGGAGAGTTCAAGTGGAATGAGAAGGCTGAGAGGTCCTTCAATCTGATCAAAGAGCTATTGTGTAAGTCTCCAATATTGGTTCTACCAGATTTTAACAAACTCTTTGAGGTGGAGTGTGATGCCAGTGGCTTTGGCATAGGAGCTGTGCTTACTCAAGAAAAGAAACCTGTGGCATACTTCAGTGAGAAGCTAAATGGGGAAAAGCTTAACTACTCCACATATGACAAGGAATTCTATGCCATTGTGAGGGCATTGAATCATTGGGGACACTACTTGAAGCCTAAGCCTTTTGTGCTTCATTCTGATCATGAGGCTCTCAAATACATCAATGGACAGCACAAATTCAACCCCAGGCATGCCAAATAGGTAGAGTTCTTGCAATCCTTCTCATTCTCCAGCAAGTATATAGAGGGTAAGAACATTGTTGTAACTGATGCATTGTCTAGAAGGTCTGTAATGTTGACCTTCATGGAGCAAAGGGTGTTGGGGTTTGAATTTATGAAAGAGCTCTATCAAGAAGACCCAGACTTCAAGCATGAATGGGAGGTATATCAAGAAGGGCAAGTCAAGAAAGGGAGCAAATACACAGCTCAGGAAGGATACTTATTCTATGGGAACAAACTGTGTGTGCCTAAGGGACCTTATAGGGGACTACTGGTAAAAGAGGTTCACTCCAATGGCCTTGCTGGTCACTTTGGGGTACAGAAGACCTATGACATATTACAAGATCAGTTCTATTGGCCTAAGATGCTCAGTGATGTGCAAGATGCCCTCAAGAGATGCAGATCTTGTCAACTAGCCAAGGCACACTTTCAAGCAGGCCCTTACACGCCACTTCCAGTACCCAACAAGCCATGGGAAGACCTCAGTATGGACTTTATTGTAGCCTTACCTAGAACTCAAAGGGGAAAGGATTCAATCATGGTGGTTGTAGATAGATTCAGCACGATGGCACATTTCATTGCTTGTAAGAAGACTGAGGATGCATTGGGGGTAGCTGAACTATACTTTAGGGAGGTTGTCAAGTTACATGGGGTCCCTAGAAGCATTGTCTAAGATAGAGACACAAAGTTCATGAGCCACTTCTGGAGAACCTTGTGGAAGCTATTGAAGACCAGGTTATTGTTTAGTACTTCTCACCACCCCCAAACTGATGGGCAGACAGAAGTCACTAACAGGACACTAGGAAAGATCTTAAGGAGCATTGTTTCTAAGTCATTGAAAGATTGGGACCTCAGGCTAGCACAAGCTGAGTTTGCCTTCAACAGAGCTCCCTCCAACAGCACAGGTAAAAGTCCTTTTGAAACAGTTTATGGCACCAATCCTCTCATGCCTACAGACCTAGCACCAGTCAAAGGAAACAAAGCAAGCTATGATGCAAAGAAAAGAGTTGAGCAAATGATACAGATTCATGAGCAAGTCAAGAAGCAGATTGAAAGGTCCAATGAGTTGTACAAGGCTAGGTCCAAGGGGCCTAAGAAAGCAAAGGAATTCAAGGCAGGGGATCTTGTATGGTTGCATTTAAGAAAAGAGAGATTTCCAGACAAGAGGAGAAACAAGCTCATGCCAAGAGCTGATGGACCATTTGAGATATTGGAGAAGATAGGCACAAATGCTTACAAGGGGGATCTACCAGGAAGCTATGGTGTACATGGTACTTTCAATGTTGGAGACCTGAGCCCCTACCATGGTGAATCAGATGATGAAGGTGAGGAAGATTTGAGGGCAAATCCTTTTCAAGAAAGGGAGGTTGCAATAGGAGTATGTGACCAAGCCAAGACACGAGCTCAAGACAAGACACAAACTCAAGACAAGACTCAACATCAAGACATCAACACCATTCAAGACAACAACATCCTTTCAGGCAACACCATGACCAGTTATGACAATGTCCTATTCAGTCCAAGCCACAACCACTTCAAGCCTGCTAAAACAACACCCCCACAACCAGAACAAAGCCTAGCCATCCACTTCCCAAGACTAAGCCACAACAAGGCACATCCAACAGCCCAACAAACCCAACACAACAAAAACAGCCCTCAGCCAAAAACAGCCTATCACAGCCTTTCTAAACAGGGTCCATGGGGGCCTCACACAATCAAACAAGCCTAACCAACCCTCAAACCTATGTCTTGGGAAGGTCCTCTACAACTTTCCCCAGGAATTCCCTTCCAAGAAACAAACACACAAAGAGTTAGCTTAGGGACAACTTCAAACTGTCCAGATTTCAGCCTTTGGTGTAGTAGTTAATATGTCACTGTCAACCTTCCCCTTTTGAACAAACAATGCGTGAGGTACCTTCAGCACATCTTTGGGAGCCTTACTACTTCAGTTTGGTTCACAAACCCAAGCTTGAAAGTCCACTCTTCACCCAAGACACACCTGATCAAACAATTAAGGAAGATTGTCTCTTTAGAAACTACTTTCTACTTTATCTACTTTATGTCAGAATTCTGCAAGTTTGTAGCTGTTATTTTGTTTCATGTTGTAAGCCTTTGTGGCCCTAGATGTATCCTAACGTCTGAGATGTATCCTTACTGCCTATATAAGGCCTTCACCTAATGAAATACAAATCAGATTTGAAGTAAAACATAAAACTGAAACCTTGTTTCTGTTGCATCTCTTGGCTGTGTGCTTGAGACAACTTCCTTTGCTTTGTGCCTGGAAGTGAGCTTGGGTCCTTAGCTGTGTGCTGGGATCAAAGTTCAACCCTCAATCATTGGCTTTGTGCTTTGGTTAAGGTCCTATCTTAGTTCTTGTCAATCAGTCCAAACAGAAACAGAGTATTTGCAAAGTGTCTGAACCTCAATCAAATTGTCATTGTTTAGTTGTCTTTCTGAATAGTTTCAGTGCAAATTGGTTATCAGAGATTTGGTTTGTGAGTTCATCTACCTAACTACATTAAAAACACAAAATACAACCATGAGTGAAGAGAGAATCACAGGTCTTGAAAACACAGTTCAAGATCTTGTCAGAACTGTAATGGAGGTCTCTAGATCTGTCAATGAACTCCTTGAGGGCCAACAAAACAATGATACAAGGGGAGGCAGAGGTCGAGGAAGAGGAGCACCTTTCCCACAAGGTGGAGTAAGGAGGAGACAACCTGTAGATCAGTTTGAAAGGTCAGATTCAGATGGCTCAGATCACAGTCTTCTCAGACACCAAGACAAAGATATCAAGGTAGAGATTCCTGACTTTCTAGGTAGCTTGAACCCTGATGATTTCTTAGATTGGCTAAGGTCTGTAGAAAGAGTCTTTGAGTTTAAAGGATACACTGATAGAAAGGCTTTTAAGGGTGCTATCATGAAACTAAAAGGCTATGCCTCACTGTGGTATGAAAACATGAAAACCTTGAGGGTTAGGGAAGGGAAAGAACCTGTTAAGTCATGGCTCAAACTGAAAAAGAAAATGAGAGCTAAGTTTGTCTCTAGGGACTACACTCAAGACATGTTCATTAAGATTACTCACCTAAAGCAAGACCAAAGACCTTTAGAGTCCTGAAAAACTCACTTTGCAATGTGAGGTTGTTGAGAAATCTGAACAAAAGATAGCAAGGTTCTTAGAGGGGTTGGATGAAAGGATAGCTAGTAAAGTCAGGCTACAAAATATATACTCCTTTGAGGAAGCTGTCAACTTGTCTTTGAGGGTAGAAAAATTGGGAAAAGGAAAGGCCAGTGCTTCTAAGACACCGTCCAGAACCCCCACCTTCAAGCCTTTCGTAGGAGTCAAGATAGGAGAACCTGTGGTTCCTGTTAAGACCTCTTTCAACCTTGATAAAGGCAAGGCTGTTGAGGTAGGCCAAAGGAAGACTACCCCTCTCAAAAAGTGCTTTCAATGTCAAGGGTATGGACATTTTGCTAGAGAATGTCCATCTAAAAGGGCTCTGAGTACCCTAGAAGTAATCCATTGGGGAGATGATGAAGTGGTGGTCTGTGATGAAGAGATGGAAGAGCCTGAGGTAGAGGCTAGTGAGGAGTTGATAGAGCCTGATGCAGGTTTAAGTTTGGTAACATGGAGAGTAATCCATACTCAACCACAACCTTTGGAAGAGGACCAAAGACACCAGATCTTTAGGACCAGATGTACCATCAAGGGTAGAGTATGTAACCTCATTATTGATGGTGGAAGCTGCACTAATGTGGCCTCCAAAACACTGATAGACAAGCTAGCCCTACCCACCAAGGACCACCCTCTACCTTACAAACTCAGATGGCTAAACAAAGGGGCTGAGATCAAGGTGGATAAACAATGTGTTGTGCCTTTCTCAATTGGTAAAGGGTATGTGGATGAGAGTCTTTGTGATGTTCTACCTATGGATGCATGTCACCTTCTGCTGGGGAGACCATGGGAGTTTGATAGGGATGCCATACACCATGGGAGAGACAACACATACACCTTTAAGTATGGGAAGAAGAAGATCACCCTAGCACCTTTACCACCTGCTTTAAAGATCAACCCAAACCTCATGAGTGAGGCTTCCAAAGAAGTCATGTTGATAAGTGAGTCAGAAATAGCACAAGAGCTAAGTGAGCTACAACCTGTATACATATTGCTTGCCAAGGAGACTGGGATGAGTATCATTGATATCCCTGAAGAGGTCAAATCTATCCTAGAAAGTTATGGTGATGTCTTCCCTACTGAGCTTCATAGTGGACTGCCACCACTTAGAGGGATAGAGCACCACATTGACCTAGTGCCTGGAGCTATCTTACCCAACAAGCCAGCCTACAGGAGTGACCCTAAGGCTACACAAGAGCTCCAACTTCAAGTAGGTGAACTACTCAACAAGGGCTATGTCAGAGAGTCCCTCAGTGCTTGTGCTGTACCAGCCTTGCTTGTGCCCAAAAAGGATGGGACTTGGCGTATGTGCATTGACAGTAGGGCCATCAACAACATTACCATCAAGTATAGGTTTCCCATCCCTAGACTTAATGATATTCTGGATGAGCTAAGTGGGGCTCAAGTGTTCACTAAGATTGATCTGAGGCAGGGCTACCACCAAGTGAGGATAAGAGCAGGGGATGAATGGAAGACAACTTTCAAGACTAAACATGGGCTCTATGAATGGTTGGTGATGCCTTTTGGGTTGTCTAATGCCCCTAGCACCTTCATGAGGTTGATGACAGAAGTCCTGAGGCCTTACTTAGGCAAATGTGTAGTGGTTTACTTTGATGACATTCTTATTTATAGTTCAACTAAGGGAGAACATTTGCAACATCTGAAGTTGTTGTTTGAGGTCCTAAGAGAGAACAAGTTGTATGGCAAGCTAGAAAAGTGCACCTTCATGCAGCCTGAGGTTTACTTCCTTGGGTTCATCATCTCTAATAAAGGAGTAGCAGTTGATCCTGAGAAGGTGCAAGCAATCAAGGAATGGCCCATTCCTCAAACTGTTACTGATGTTAGAAGTTTCCATGGGTTGGCATCTTTCTATAGGAGGTTCATACAAGGGTTTAGTTCCATCATGGCCCCTATTACTGAGTGCATGAAGAAGGGAGAGTTCAAGTGGAATGAGAAGGCTGAGAAGTCCTTCAACCTAATCAAGGAGCTATTGTGTAAATCTCCAATATTGGTTCTACCAGATTTTAACAAACTCTTTGAGGTAGAGTGTGATGCCAGTGGCCTTGGCATAGGAGTTGTGCTTACACAATAGAAGAAGCATGTTGCATACTTCAGTGAGAAGTTAAATGGGGCTAAGCTTAACTACTCCACATATGACAAAGAAATCTATGCCATTGTGAGAGCATTGAACCATTGGGGACACTACTTAAAGCCTAAGCCATTTGTGCTACATTCTGATCATGAGGCTCTCAAATACATCAATGGACAGCATAAACTCAACCCAGACATGCCAAATGGGTAGAGTTCTTGCAATCCTTCTCATTCTCCAGCAAGTATATAGAGGGCAAGAACAATATTGTGGCTGATGCATTATCTAGGAGGTCTATGATGTTGACCTTCATGGAACAAAGGGTGTTGGGGTTTGAATTCATGAAAGAGCTCTATCAGGAAGACCCAGACTTCAAGCATGAATGGGAGGTGTATCAGGAAGGACAAGTCAAGAAAGGGAGCAAGTACACAGCTCAAGAAGGCTACTTGTTTTATGAAAACAAACTATGTGTGCCTAAGGGACCTTATAGGGGGCTACTAGTCAAAGAGGTTCACTCCAATGGCCTTGCTGGTCACTTTGGGGTGCAAAAGACCTATGACATATTGCAAGATCAGTTCTATTGGCCTAAGATGCTCAGTGATATGCAAGATGCCCTCAAAAGATGCAGGTCTTGTCAACTAGCCAAAGCACACTTTCAGGCTGACCCTTACACACCACTTCCAGTACCAAACAAGCCATGGGAAGATCTCAGCATGGACTTCATTGTAGCCTTACCAAGAACTCAAAGGGGAAAGGATTCAATCATGGTGGTTGTAGATAGATTCAGCAAAATGGCACATTTCATTGCTTGTAAGAAGACTGAGGATGCTTTGGGGGTAGCTGGACTATACTTTAGGGAGGTTGTCAAGTTACATGGGGTACCTAGGAGCATTGTCTCAGATAGAGACACAAAGTTCATGAGTCACTTCTGGAGAACCTTGTGGAAGCTGTTGAAGACCAGGTTATTGTTTAGTACTTCTCACCATCCCCAAACTGATGGGCAGACAGAAGTCACTAACAGGACACTAGGAAAGATCTTAAGGAGCATTGTTTCTAAG
The DNA here is from genome assembly GCA_022085475.1 of Heliosperma pusillum. Lineage (NCBI taxonomy): Eukaryota > Viridiplantae > Streptophyta > Magnoliopsida > Caryophyllales > Caryophyllaceae > Heliosperma > Heliosperma pusillum. The sequence goes on along the minus strand of JAIUZE010068563.1, from coordinate 698 downwards.
TCATTGAAAGATTGGGACCTCAGGCTAGCACAAGCTGAGTTTGCCTTCAACAGAGCTCCCTCCAACAGCACAGGTAAAAGTCCTTTTGAAACAGTTTATGGCACCAATCCTCTCATGCCTACAGACCTAGCACCAGTCAAAGGAAACAAAGCAAGCTATGATGCAAAGAAAAGAGTTGAGCAAATGATACAGATTCATGAGCAAGTCAAGAAGCAGATTGAAAGGTCCAATGAATTGTACAAGGCTAGGTCCAAGGGACCTAAGAAAGCAAAGGAGTTCAAGGCAGGGGATCTTGTATGGTTGCATTTAAGAAAAGAGAGATTTCCAGACAAGAGGAGAAACAAGCTCATGCCAAGAGCTGATGGACCATTTGCGATATTGGAGAAGATAGGCACCAATGCTTACAAGGTGGATCTACCAGGAAGCTATGGTGTACATGGTACTTTCAATGTTGGAGACCTGAGTCCTTACCATGGTGAATCAGATGATGAAGGTGAGGAAGATTTGAGGGCAAATCCTTTTCAAGAAAAGGAGGTTGCAACAGGAGTATGTGACCAAGCCAAGACACGAGCTCAAGACAAGACTCAACATCAAAACATCAACACCATTCAAGACAACAACATCCTTTCAGACAACACCATGACCAGTTATGACAATGTCCTATTCAGTCCAAGCCACAACCACCTCAAGCCTGCTAA
>JAIUZE010068561.1:0-25677 GCA_022085475.1 Heliosperma pusillum | reverse complement strand
TATTTCCTTTTATGTACGTTTAATGTGATATGGCTGGGAGAACCCGAAGTTACTCCCCACTGACTGTGGCGTTCATGTTTTTCATGGATGAACAGGTTGCTTGCTTAGATGGCATTTTGCTTGGTATTTTGGGTTCGGGTGTGAGCTAGCGGGCGTTGTCCCTGGATGAAACACCTCTAGACGTTATTTAGCTTGTTTGCTAATCACTTTTACTTTGATAACATTTGGAGAGACTACGTCTCTTGTTGTAATATATTTCGTACTTTGGTTTATAATATTTGACACTCCTCGTATTTTTTATTGCATGTAAAAAGTTTTAAAAACACCGTATTTCCGCTAATTAAATCACATGCTTGTATATATTTTATTTTCGCATTCGCGAGGGTTGTCACAGGCGGTGTGTCACGGTAGCTGTAGATGGGGTGGTGGCCGTGGCTTTTGGTGATGTTGTTATTGTTGGTGGTGACCGCCACCATGAACTAAAGTTACACACTTGAAATGACCAAAAGTTACATAAAATTTGAACAAAGTTACAAAACAATCGACTAAAGTTACATAAAATTGTATAAATTCGAATTTATATATTTAAATCTAGACTAAAGTTACATAAAGTTTGACATGACTTACATAAAATTGGTCTTAAGTTGTAGATAATTCAATAAAAGTTAGCATAAAATTTGACTAAGTTAATAAAAATATTAAGTTACTTTATTTTAAAAACTAAAATTATTTTGGTACAATACTAAAATTACACATATAAAAAAGTAAAGTTACATTCAAATAGTGTATCTTTACGTATTAATTTGAAGTTTTATAATTTCAAGGAATAATTTATGTAACTTTAATCCATTACGACTGTAACTTTACTATTATGCGGGTGTAACTTTATTATTTGAAGGTCTAACTTTACGTATTAATTTGAAGTTATATAATTTCACGGAATAATTTATGTAACTTTAATCCAATACGACTGTAACTTTACTATTATGCGGGTGTAACTTTATTATTTGTAGGTCTAATTTCAATTAATGTAATTTTAGGTAACTTTAGTATAATTTTATAGAACTTTAGTCCAACTTTATGTAATTTTAACTTAAATTTTATGTAACTTCTTAAATTTTTATTAAATTTTAGAACAATTTTACAAAATTTTGGTCAAATTTTCTGTAACTTTAGTCATATTTCATGTAACTTTGATTTAATATTATTTAACTTTGGTAGAATATGTAAGTTTAGTCCATGACTATATCACTTAGTTTACTTTAATCCCCACAACCTCCCACAACCACCATCACCACTGTCCAAGTCCACCTCCGTGACCCCACCACCACAACACCTCCCTACCCCCACCAACACAACCCATGCCCCACCACCGTGACCCCACCACCACATCCCCTCCCTACCCCCGCGACCCCCCACCCACCATCACATACCAAATATGAAAAGAAAAAACCATCACTCAACACGACCACAACACCAAATCTCTCTAAGAAGACCAAATTTGAAAAAACAAAACCACCACCACAACACCAAATCTATATAAAAAAAACCACCACCCAACACTACAACAACACTAAACCTGAAAAAAAAAAGGACGAAGGAGGGAGGCAAGGAGGGAGTGGTGGCAGGTGGTGTGGTGGTGAAGAGGGCGAGGCAGGGGCGGGGGAGGCGGGTAAGGTGGGGTTTGAGAGAGAAGTGGTGACTAGTGAGAGAAGGAAGAGAGAGAGGGGGACTGATTGTTTTGTGATAATGATTAGGGTTTGGGTGGGTTTAGATGCTTTTATATGGGCCTTTTCTTTTTTGTTTTAATCTTGACCATTCATTCGTTTGATCTAATGGTCTAGATTAGGACTCATGGACTCACCTAAGAAAGGTGGACTTATGTGATCCTATTTCAATTTTTATATATATATATATATATATATATAGAATTAGGATCATGTGAGTCCACCCTAAATATTTGAGTCCATGAGTCCTAATCTCAACCATTAGATCAAAGAAGATCTAATGGCCGAGATTACACAAATCATAATAAGGGTATTTCCGTCATTTCACGTTGTACTATATAAACCTTATGCACAGCCATTTAATCATTCTAACACAATATGTTTCTCTCTCTAAAATTTGGAGACCTAATTCTCTTTCTTTTCCACTGTCCTTTGCCTGATGGATCTCATTTTGTTCATTCTTCTACAATTTCTTTCTTCTTCAATCAATTCTTCTTCAAGTCCTTCTAATGAACTAATTTCTTCATAATTTCGTAATTTATTAATGTCAGGTATTGTTTTTCATCACAATTTTAATTTCTTTCGTTTTTATTGCTTTTTTCAATTGATTTCGGTAATTTGTGTTGTTTTTATATTATGATTGATAATATAATTCGAATTTCCGTCTTTAATTCATCTCGCTTTTTAAATTTTTTTTTTTCATCATCCTGCTATTGTTATTATTTTTTTTCTTATTTCTCTATTTTTAATCATTTGTTGTAATGTATTATTATATGCTTGTTTTTCTTTGTTTTGTTTTTTGAAGCTTAACAATATCTGTTATTGTTAACCTAATTTTAATGTAAAATAACATTACACATTATTGCTAACAATATTGCATATTTAGCATGCTTTTGTTTGTTTTTGTGATTTACTCATGTTTTCTAAATAACTGTTATTGTTGACGTAATTATTCTAAATTAGTATCACACACTATCCTTAATAGTATCACATTTATTTTAATATAATTAATTTGAATGAATATCACAGGTTACTCTTAATAGTATCATATACTATTCTCAATAGTATCACAAAGTATTTCATAATTGTATCATAATCTGTTTTACTCATATGCTTTTGTCTTCTTTATTTTTCTTTTTGCAGATCTTTTCGCTTGCAGAGGGTTCTTAAGTGTTCGTGTACATGCTCAAGAAGTCAACACTACATCAAATTAGCAAATCGTCTTTTTTTTAGTCATTTCTCTTATAAAGAAAAACTCCTTCTTCTTATATTTTATCTTAAGTTGTCGCATTTTTGTATTTTATTTTTTATTTTTTCTTATCGATATCAGAAAACTTCAATCGAATTTGCCATCTATATTTTAGTTTTGTGATACTTAGAAATAATATCACAAGTTATTCTACACGTACTTTACAATGCCTCTCATTTCATGTTAAGAAACAATATCACAGCCAGTGTATAAAAATATCACATAATGTTGAAATGAACATCACACTTTAATACCAACTAAAATATCAGATCATGACCATTGTTTATATTTTTGGTTAGAACTATGTTACTCTTATAACTTTGGTAAAGTAATACAATTTGTAAGGAAGCTATATTTGAGCAACTCACTGACAATATCAAGTTGTATCATGATTTACCATTTTTTTAATTATGTTTTACGTTTAATAAACAATATATATCTGTATAAGTATCACAGGATATTGTAAACAATATCACGCGTTATAGCAAGCAATATCACATGATGCGGTTAACAATATCACACAATTGGATCAACAATATCTCACTGTGCCATTACTTATATTACACAGATCCATTAACAATATCACTTTTTGCTTGTAACAATATCACAATAATTTAGTCTGTCTCTTCAGCATGTTGTTGATAATGATGTACTACAAGCATTAACAAAGAATATCATACTTACTAAACATAATATCACACTTCACCAAAAACAATAGCACAGTCATAAGGATTATGTTAACCCTGTGCTTTTGTTATATATATTAAGAAACAATATCACTACATACAAGACACAATATCATTACAACTATTAAACAATATCACAAAATACCAGCTGCAAAACTAGTTTAGGTCAACTAAAAAGATTACTCATCCTACCAACATTAAATCAACGTGTTGTCTATTAAAGCTTTATGTCAATATATTCTCAATAGTCACATATCTACCCTTAGCACTTGCAACTACTTTTGTATCGCTTTTTTTGTGTTTTGAGCTCATGTCCATCATCATCATCATCATCATCATCATCATTGTCACCATCATCATCTTGTCCACAATTATCTCCTCTATAAATAAATGCAAATAAACCTCAATTAGTATAACTTAGATCATTCTTTATAGTAGGATAGCAAGATCAAATATCGAGTTAATAAATACTATCACTAATACTATCCTTACTCACAAAAGAGTATGAGAAGAGTTGTGCAACAAAACAAAAATCATTCATAATATTAGGGAATACTACACCAACAAGAATGATATCGACAAAAGATGATTAAATATCCTACTAATTTTCACATTCAATATCACATTATACTAACAACAATATCACATTTTTCGTTTTTTTTATCATAGCCAACGTGAATATCTACACTGCTCATTAAATGAATACTATCTCTCAGTAAATCAACTACATTGTCAAAAAGATCAATTTTGTAGTAGTAAATCATGATTTCTAGAATTAAACAAAAGAAAAACCTAACTTATGCAATAAAACTGAAGAACGTCTAATGAACAACTACAAAATACAATTCATTGTACTTAAATAGTTCACTATGATAATATAATAGACAAAAATGAAGTTTAAAATCATCTATGGCGGAGATTTTAACAATTCTAAACAATTATACAAACAGAAAATGAAAATAAGAAAAATTACTCTATAATTAGTTTGATATTTTGATGTAAACTTATCTTTTATGCATCTAATTCAACTTACATTCAATGATGTCTCATAAAATTAAGATTCACAAGTAAATAATACGAAATAGTTAACTAAATATTCCGGAAATTAAAAAAAAAATTAAAAAAATATACCTGTATGAATCTCTAGAGAAATTAGTGAATTATTCAATTGTATAGAACGAATTAGTGTTGAATGTTGATTTCCAGTCGAAATTTGTTGAAATCTAAAGCAAAATTGTGGAATTTGGGAGAGATTTTAGGTTTATTGTTTGGTTTTTCTGAATATTAGGGTTAGGCAGAGAGAGAGAGAGGTTTTCCTTTCTTTTTTTGCTTAACTGACATTAGACATTGGGAATAATGGTGGTAGACGTGTAACAATCTCAACAGTTCATTTCTTTTACATCCAATAGTCCATATCAGGACTCATGGACCCAAATATTTAGGTGGACTCACCGGATCTTGCCTCTATATATATATATATATATATATATATATTAGGATCACGTGAGTCCACCCTATCTTTTTGAGTCCGTGAGTCCATTATACAATATCACAAGTTATACTAAAGAATATCACGGGATATACTATACATTATCATACCCCTGAACCACTTTGTCGCGCACTATAACTACCTTTTTTTTCTCATACTTTTTTCACACCAATTGATTGCACTACCAAAGCTCCGACAAACACCATCATTATCTCCCCCTTTCATGCCGGAAAGTCACTATTATCGGTGTTTTACAGAAGTTTATTGTATATAGCTTCTTTTATCATATTTTCTCTCTACTAAGCATCTTTGCCTCCGACATTTTTCTTCATAGCTGATGACGAGACCCTAATTTTGACAAATTCTTTTGTGATTTGGGTAGTGTGAGCTCCCACTAAGAGTAATGTGTAAGGGTTGAGGAATATGAAGATTTAAAAGAAAAAATGGGATAAATAATGGATGACGACGGTGCCGGATAAATGTTTGCTTGTGTCATCTAGGTACTTAGATATGTCGTCGTTATTGGTGGGTGGGTGGTCGCCGTCAACGACGAGTAGCATGACATAAAATGTTGTTAACCCTTTTGTGTTGTTTTTTTTCCCATGATACTGTTTAGTATAACCAGTGATATTGTTTTGTGTAATCTGTGCTATTGTATAGTTGGACTCACGGACTCAAATATTTAGGTGAACTCACTGGATCTTGCCTCTATACGTATATATATGTATCGGGAATTTTAAGAAAGAATGATTGCTCCAATAAAAGGGAGCTCAGCTGTTGACATGATGGAAAAATTTAGTTTTTTATTTGCTTCCCATGCATTTTGTCTTCGTCGCTGAATGAACACTAGTTAGTAGTAAATTAAGAGCTAGAAAAATTATCTGACCAATGTGGCTTTTGTTTTTCCCCTGATGTTTTGTGGGTATATTATTTTGGTATATAAGAGATCTTGATTTTGTTCTTTGTCAGCTTGCATCGTTTGGAGAAATAATTACAGCCCAAGTGGTAATGTATGAGAAATATGGAGAGAACTTTGCCGTTTGTATGCAAGAGTTTTCTTGTTGCATATTGCCGTCCAGATTTGGCCCAGCAATATCATCAAAACATCAGGTCGAATTTTTTTTGCCGTTCTTTTCATTATATTCTCTTTGCCTACATCTGCTTCAACATAATTTAAATTATTAAAGGTTCTCTAGCTAGTCTAAGGTACACATTTTTATTTAAGACCGTCCTAAAGAAAAATGTTAAATCATTAAAGGTTCTCTAGCTAGTCTAAGGTACACATTTTTATTTAAGACCGCCCTAATGAAAAATATCAGTTACACAGATAATTAAATCAAATGCCGAATATCAAATACTAATGACTAAAAAGAATTTGGGTTAGGACAAAAGACCTGTCATTATATGGCTTCAGAGTTTATAATGCGATGGAATAACATAGAATGACTCATTAAACTGTTGACAGGCATGAAATGTTCCATTTGTCAATGCTATTATCATTGGGTAATATGAAAACAATCTGTGTTTTTTAGAATAATGGCGAGGCTAGTATATCTGACACCCGCTATGCCTACCTTAAACAGGAAGGCATTAGAGTAAAGTTTAGTATTTGGGTTGGTCTCACACTAAAAAAAACCTCAGAAAAGGAGTACTATAGTCAAGCATGGGCGATACTTTAATTTCGTTGATTAAGACTCTCCGCCTTTAAGCTCTTACAGATCTAGGGTCCTGAATCCTAATGTATTGCTCCGTCTGTCTATTTTAAGTTTTTTTATTGCTTAAAACATATAATTGTGACTTGATATGTACTTGTGAGAACATCATGCCCTCTAATCGAAAGTATATTAAATAACTTTCATTTTATTTTCTAGAATTTTCTCTCTTATCGAGTGTATATTATGCCTACTTTCAAAATGGGAGAAGAACAACATAAACATAACGTCTTGAAATATCCTAAAACAAGTATTGATCAACCTCGGTAGATACACATCTCTGGCAAGTAAGATACACCCATTTGCAAGCTAGATACACTCTGTTACCTTGCTAGATACCTACATTTACCTTACTAGATACACACCTATTGCATGCTAGATACACATCTTGAACTGGCTAGAAACAGACATTTACCTTCTAGATACACGTCTCTGACAAGATAAATACACTTCATTATCAGGTAGATTCACTCCTTTAGAGTGGTTATTACACAAGCTAGATACACTCATTTGGCAAGCTAGATACACTTACGGGTGAACCTAAGATTTAATGTATGGAGTGGCAAAAATAATTTAGGCTATAAATATTAATAAATTTTGAAGTCGGAAAAAATATACAGAACTTTATACCAAGTAAGATAACCGCTTACATAATAACTTAAAATCTTGAGAGAAAAAAAAAGAGGGAATTTGCTTATAAAGGGAGTCGAACCCGGGTAGATAGGTGAAAAACTAACTTTTACCACTGAACCATAAGATGTTTATTGTATATTTTGTGGGTTAACATTTTCTTTATCTATTATTCAACAATATTTGGGGTAGCGCAAATCCGTCTTCTAAACTGTTTTTTTTTTGTTTGGAGTAGCGGCCGCCAGCCCTTGCCACTTGGTGGATTCGCCCCTGGATACACTCCTCTACGTTGCTTGATACACATTTATAGTAGCTAGATGCACTCCTTTTACTTTCTAGATACACATACCTGACAAGCTAAAAACACTTCTTTAGATTGGTTGATATACATTTTAGGTTATTGCAGGATTAAAATAATTTATTCTCACGTTATTCTTGTTTTTTATACAGGTGTTTTTCTGGGATGTTATTACCAGAAGAACGAAATTTAGAAGTACGGATTTTGTGGATATTGATGAGAGTATTTTGGATTTTTTTAATTGTTAATAGTTGTGTGTAATTCAAATATTGTAAAATAGTTGTACGATATTGTTTTTGTTAGTCCAACTTAAATCAATTGTACAAACAAGTGTGGTGAGTGGAATGGAAAAGGAAAACCATTATAGAGTTACACATCACTGTATGTTTGAATCTTAGTTGAACAATATTAACCTCTGAATACGATCATCTAATAGTGTAGATGTATGTTTGAAACATCTCAGATACTAATCTCTATCTGTAGTATATGTGTGTGTTACGCCTACACAATAGTTTGTCTGCGGATACGTTTTTATGGTTTTAGAGTTACATCACCGCGCGGTACAACGAGGAAGGCCAGTGAGTAGAGACTACTCGTCATAATACATTGCCGGATTATCTAAAAAAATATAAGGTTTCCTACTACGTATCTGAATATATAAAATACACTTCTTTACTTTGCTAGATTAACATCTATAACATGCTAGATATATCCCTTTAGATTTCTAGATACAAACTCTTAACCTGGTAGATACACATCTCTGACATGCTAGATATAATCCTTTAGACTACTAGATACACTCATTAACCTTGCTAGATACGCATCTTTGGCAAGTTAGATACACTCATGTACCTTGCTAGATACGCATCTTTGGCAAGTTAGATACACTCATTTACATTGTTAGATACACTCCTTACAAGACTTTACCTTGCTAGACTTTGCTAGATACACTCATTTAATTTGCTAGATACGCATCCCTAGCAAGTTAGATACACTCATTTACTTTGCTGGATACGCATCTCTACCAAGTTAGATACACTCTTTTACCATGCTTGGTAAACTCTTTACAAAGCTTTACCTGACTACACATTTCCGACAAGTTGAATACACTCCTTTGAATTGATAGATACATGTCTTTATCTTATTAGATACACAAATGTAGAGAGTATAACTTCTTACAAATAGCTAACCCTATTAAAATAAATTTATTTTAAATGCAATCCGTCAAAAATACAAAAATCAAAGACAGTGACTAACCCACCCAGTAGGATGCATTCCCTTAAAACGAGGCCTCCAAACTTTATCAGCGTACAAAACTCCACACCATTCCCCCACTTTCTATTTTTATCTTCTCTTGATATTGTTTCAGAATTACTAACAACAATATTTCTTCGATTTATAGGTCCCTCAGACCTCAATATAAGAAAACAAAGCAAAACCCACAGGAATTAACACCAAAATTGCACATAACACAAAACTACGTTTTAGCCAGTCACTTGAGGTTGATTTATCACCTGATGTTTTTGACTCCATGTTACTCTTCTTGTCCGGAGATATATATGTATTAGGTTTTAATAATGAATACGGGAAGAGCAAGAAGGCTAGTGCACTAGTGCGTCAGAGGTAAGGCTTGTCGGAGAGATAATGCCGGTCAGGTTCGCCGACGGTGGAAGGTGATCTCTGATATAGATGGTGTCGAACCCCTGGTGATGGACACCTTCTAGTATTGAAAGTGAAGAGATAAAGTTGGGATGCAGTGGTTTTGTTAGAGATTTATATTGGGTAGTTGGATATTTCAATACAAGATTGTGTACTTGTGTCTGTGACAGTCTTAGTTCGTATAGTTCGTACCGTAGTTGAGTTCGCATCAGAACCCGCCCATATATATATATATATATATATATATATATATATATATATATATATATATATATATATATATATGTATACATGTATATATATATATATATATATATATAGAGTCTGAATCCGGTGAGACAGCTAATTATGGCGAGGCAACCTGCCTCACCAAACTTCTCACTAGACTGATACTATTTCGTTGGGCTGACTCAAGTCGTGTTGTTCATAGGGCTGACAAACAATTAGGGGTCATTCCTAATTGGCCCAAACACTCTCTATCTTACGTAAACACCAAACCCAAATTCACAAATTCCACCAATTACTTTCTCTATGCTTCTTCGTAAGAACAACACCATCAACGTTCTTAATTTCAATCAATTTCTCTCTGCTGCGATTCTACAAAATTGGGCGTCGATATCACCGAAACAACACACAACAACGTGAGTTTATCAAATTCAGAAGAAAATTTCTATTTATTTTCAGGTAATTTTATAATTTTATCAAATTGAGCATATTCATAAATACCGTTGATTAATTTATGATATAAGTCTCGATTTTCATCAAAATTGAATTTTTTTATCAACCTACTCCTGATTTCTTATTAATTACAATGTTGTTTTTGACGTTTTGCAGCTCTGATTGTTATGGAGATTGTAGATATCACAATACTTGATGATAATAGTTCTATTGAAACATGTATGTCTCAATTTTGCCGCTTTGATTTTGATTTTGTGAATCTAAGACTTGGTTGGTTAAATCTTAAAGACGACATTGTAATACTCTAGGTTTTTGTTAATGTGAAATAGAGACTTGGTGTTGGTCTTTATGATTCTTGTAAGAAAGACTTGGTTTTGTGATTATTATAGTAGTCGCTCCGTCACGGTGAAAAGTTAGTTATATAATGTATAGTATATATGTTTGTTTCTTTGTGAATCTAGAACCTGTTTTCGTGAAACTTAAACATGATTTTGCGAAACTTATAATCATCGTTCCGTCATGTTGAGAATTTAATTATATGATGCATATATAGTTGTTTAGTTGTGAATCTAGGACATGATTTTGTGAGACTTAGACATGATTTTGTGAAACTTATAATATTCCCTATGTTAGCAGTAATATGTTTTTTTGTTTTTTATGTGAGTTGTTGTTAACCCGTGACATGATTTTTGAATATTTATTACCATCGTTGTGAGTTCTATACAGTATTTTTCCAAAGGAGTATCTAATTAAAGGTTTGTTTCTTTACACAGAAAGATACATCCGAAGAGGAAGAAGAGGAAGAAGCGGAATAAAGAGTGAAGAAGCGGAATAGAGAGTGACGTATTCTCAGGATGATGAGGATTGAATAAACACAAGTTTTAACTACTTTTCTTTTATGTTTGATTGATTTTGGTTTTCAACTCAAGCATTTGGGAATATGTTTTTCGTTAGCATTTGATGATTTTGTAGTATTTAATGATTTTGTGAATCCTAGACCATATTTTGTGAAAGATAGACATCAATTTGTGAAATCGTTTATTAAAAGTTTATTATTTCAGATTTTGTGAATCCTAGACGTACTTGTGTGAAACCTAAGTTTGATTTTATGAAATGTTTGTGATTTTGTGAAACCAAGACATCAGCAGTGGGTGAAACCGTTTTACTTTAAAGGTTACTATCTCATAGTTTGCGAATACAATATGTAATTGTGTTATGATTCCTTTTACGTGTGAAATTTCTTACACGTAAATTAGATTCAAAACATGAAATTCAAAGATTCATAAACGTTAGCTATAGGATTCACAAACAACTGCCCTACTTTAACAAAGTAAATTTCTATTTGCACAAGAGTTTCACATATTGAGATCTTAGTTTCACAAATGACTGCCCTACTTTAACAACTAGGATTAGCCGTAGGATTCATCACATAGATTAGTTGTAGGATTCACAAACTAAAAGCCCAAGTTTCACAAGGCCAAATCCTATTTTTAAAAACTAAGTTAATAGATTCACAGTTCAAAAGTGTGAGATTCACAAACTGAGGCCCTAGATTCACAAAAGTGCAAGTTGAGCTGCTTGTCTACTAAATAATTACCTACTTTTCTAAATCGTTTCTCTTATACAAACTGTTGTGGAATAATACTTATACAAACTGTTGGAAACAAATGTCTACTAAATTGTGGATTTACAACTAAGGATTAACACCGTCTGAATTGTCTTGATCCCACAGTCTTGATCCCTTGAACCCACCGTCTTGATCCCTTGATCCCACCAACACAACACAAAAACTTTAGGAAAAAACCTATACCAACAAAAACAAGCCAGGATATACAATTAGTTAAAAAAATATATACCAAAGTTATATATAAAAGGAAATGACATCAGTTTTAAGACAAGAAATTTTTCAAAATATATATGTTTATGGTGATGAAAAAAACAAGTTGAATTCCTATTTTCATAGGAGCTTCACAAACTAAGATCCTAGATTCACAAACCTTCGTTGTAGGATTCACAAACCTTAGCTGTAGGATTCACAAATTGATGTCTTACTTTAACAAAGAAAATTCCTATTTTCCAAGTAGTTTCACAAACTTGGGTCTAAAATTCACAACACAAAAAGCCAAGGTTCACAAACCTTAGATGTAGGATTCACAAACAGATGCCCTACTTTAACAAAGAAAATTCTTATTTTCAAGGAATTTTTACAAACTTGAGTCTTACATTCACAACACAACAAGCCAAGTTTCACCAAAACTAACGGCTAACCCGAGTGAAGAACAATTGCCAATTGCTCTGTGCACCCGCCATTATCAACATGATATCAATACGAAACAGATTTGCGCTTATCGCTTAACTTCGGAAAAAGTATTGGCCTGTTAATCGCTTAATTTTGTGCAAAACAAACCTAGAATAACGAAAGTGAACTATTTAATGACGAAAAATCAAGTAGATTAAGCTTAGAAGGATAAAAGTGATAATAATCAGAAAAGAGGGAAAACCATATAGAAGTAGGATTTCAAGTTGAATATGCATAATTAACGAAATCACCATAGTAACTACAGAAAATCGAAAAGAGTACTTACAATAATATGTTAAAACGCGATGTCAGATCCGAGAATGCAAAAACGAAGGAGAAGTAAAGAAATCAGAAATTGAAGGTGACGACTACGACGACATAGAAGCAACAAACAATTGAGCTGAATATACGCACAAAATTTTCAATAAGTGAACTAGAATGAGTAAACTTTCAAATTAATGACAATAGAAATAAAAAACGGAAACTCAATTAGAAAATTAACAAAGAATTTGGGAAAGAAATTTGTAAAGAGGAAATCTATAAAAGATTATGAAAATCGTTCATAATTACCGAAATTAGCATAAAATCGTTGAAGATGTTCATAGGAAATGGAGAACGGAGTCGTTGAAGGCGATAATGAACAAATGGCGAAGAAAATGGCTACAAATATGTGAAATGCAGAAGATGAAGACTTCAGAGAAAGAGGAAATAGAATATGGTGCAACGTGGAAAGAGACTAGGGTAAATGAGCATTGATAGTGTTGAATTCATGTTTTAAGTATTGCAACGTGGCACAATCTGGTGCCTTAATTTCTTTTTAATTGGACGGTGGAGATGGGTCCAGCTGCCTCATCATAAGGAGGGTGCCTCACATGATTCAATTCCTATATATATATATATATAGAGAGAACAAGGATCAAATGAGTCCACCCTTTTTCCTTGAGTCCATGAGTCCTTTTTTAGGCCTTTGGATCTTGGAAATCAATGGCTGAGATTAAAACAAGAAAATGGTCATTAACAAGGTGTTTAACCTCACTCTCTCTCATACTCACTAATTGACAACTAATATCCATCCCTCTAAACCACATCTCACACAATTCATTCATTCAAACCCCCTCCCTCTTCTCTCTAAAACTCACTCTTCCTTCTCTCTACAACTCTCTCCTCTCTTCTCTTTAAACTCCCTCACTACCTCTCTTCTTTTTCTCTGGCGGCCACCGCCAACTACCAACGGCCTCCCACCTTTGGGACCGCCGGCTACCACAAAGATGAAAAAAAAAACAAATCTGAAGAACAAAACCCACAAAAAAAAATCTGAAAAATCGAAAAAAACCACCATTGCCACCACCCCGACGCCACCACTCCTCTGGCTTCTCTCACGACCCACCCACCACCCTCCTTCCCTGCATCTGCCTCCTCTCATCTCCGGCAGCACGCCGCCGGCCGTCCTCCACCCTTACTCTCCTCTTCGCCCTCCGGCCTCTCCACCTCCTTCACCGCCTTCCTCCTCCTCAGACGCTGCCTTACCACCTCATTTTCTTCTTTTTTTGTTTTTGATTTTGTTTAGATCTTGGTTTGGCTTCTTTTTCTTTTTTCAAATCTGACAAAAGTGGGGTTGTGTTGTCTAGAGTGGAGGACGGCGGTGGTTTTGGTGGTGGTGGAGGTCGAATGCTTTCCCTTTCTTTCTTTTTTTGCTTTTTTTTTTCCAGATCTAAATACTCCACCTTCACTTCTCTCTCTCTGCCGTAGTGTGGGGACCTCACCACCACCGACAACCCGTCCTCCACCTGCTTCAGCCGCACGCCAGTGCTCACCACCCACGCGCCTCGACCACCTGCCGCCGCCAGTCCCCCACCCGACACTACACCCCTTTCTCTTTGTTATTTTCCAGATCTGAACAATGTTTTGGTTTTTTGTTGTTGATTGTTGTGTTCGGTGGGTGAGGATAGTGGTGGTTGTGTAATGGTTTTGGATGGTGGTGAATGCGTTTGTCGTGTGGTGTGGTGGTGGTGGTCGAATGGTGGTCCGGTCATGTTTTTTGTGTTTTTTTATTTATGGTGGTCTATTTTAAGATTTATTGTTACATTTGTTTTTCAAATTTCGTGTTATTGTGGTGGTTGTTTATTGTGTTTTCTTATTTTTTTTAAAAAAATTCCAGATCTGTTTATTGTGTTATTGTTTAAAAATTTTCCAGATCTGTTGTCTATTGAAGTAACGCAAATCTTCTATTTAAGCTACATACTTTCTTTATTAAAGTCATATATATTGTTTATAAAAGTAACACAAAATAGCATTAAAAGTTACACCTTTTTTTTGTTTGTGTTCTTACATTTTTGTATAAAAAATGACTTTAAAGTAACACATTTTTTGTGTTAATTTTATAAAGTAGATTTTTGAAAAAATCATTGTATTATCACAATTTTTTTTAATGACAAAAAAGTTGTGGTTATTATTGGTTTTTATTTGGTATTATTGTTGACGGCGACGGAGGTCGCTAATGGAGTGGAGTTACACCCTTAAAAGACTAAAGTTACGCTCTCAATGGACCAAAGTTACACTCTCAATGGGCCAAAGTTACAGTATTAATGACTAAAGTTCAAATCGTGAAAGAGTTAATTAACACTATAAATTACTAAAGTTGTACTCTCAATATAGTAAAGTTACATTATGAAAAGGTTAGAATTACACCTTAAATTAGTTAAATTTAAATTTTCAAAATAAGATGCCATAAAATTACTTGTTAAAATAAAATAACATTACTAAGGATTAAAGTTACACTTGTAAAAAGTTAAAGTCACATTCTAAAAATACGAAAATGTCATTAACTTGTCTTAAAATGACAAAAAATTATTTGTGAAAATAAAATTACATTATTAAAGATTAAAGTTATACTTTTAAAAGGCTAAAATTACACTATGAAAATAGGTAAAATAACAAAAACTTGTCACAAAATCAATTTTTAATAGGAAATTACATTATTTTAGATTAAAGTTACACTCGTAAAAGGTTAAAGTTACACTCTAAAAATACGTAAAATGTCAAAAACTTGTCTTAAATACACTTTTGAGTACAAAGTTAGACTATTTTGGATTAAAGTTACACTTGCTAAGAGCTAAAGTTACACTCTAAAAATACGTAAAATGTCAAAAACTTGTCTTAAAATCACTATTTAGTATAAAGTTACACTATTTTAAATTAAAGTTACACTTGTATAGGGCTAAAGTTACACTCTAAAAATACGTAAAATGTCAAAAACTTGTCTTAAAATTACTTTTTAATATAAAGTTAGACTATTTTGAATTAAAGTTACAGTTGTATAGGGCTAAAGTTACACTCTAAGAACACGTAAAATGTAAAAAACATGTCTTAAAATCGCTTTTTAGTATAATGTTACATTATTTTGGATTAAAGTTACACTCGTAAAAGACTAAAGTTACACTAAAAAAATACGTAAAATGTCAAAACCGCGTCTTAAAATCAATTTTTAGTATAAAGTTACACTTTTTTGATTTAAAGTTACACTCGTAAAAGATCAAAGTTACACTTGTGAAACTGCACACTAGTTAAAAAACAAAAGTTACCCTTGAAAAAAAAGTTAAACCCTAAAAATGCTAAAATGTCATCAACTTTAAGCTTGAGAGAGAAAGAAGATTAATTAGTGTATAAGTAATGGATTAGTGTAATGGTTACTTTTTGCTTCTAATCTCAACCACCCACATTGAAAGATCTAAGGGCTCATAAGAGCACTTATGGACTCAAAAGATATGATGGACTCATTTGAACCTTTCTCTCTCTCTCTCTCCTCTCTCGCTCTATATATATATATATATATTATATATATATATATCTATATATATATATATGAGATATATATATATATATATATATATATAGAATTAGGATCATGTGCGAACCGAATGTTCAATGCGAACTGTACGAACTCTTATATAGGACTAAGATTTCTTTCAACCCAATAACCAACCAAAAGCCCAAACCCATCGTAACTTTAATAACCTCAAACTGTCTTTCTATCATCTCCAATTTCCCAATCCACTAACACATGGCATTCGACAAACCAGACGCCGACGCTATTTCCGTCGACCCAGCTGTCGGCGTCGCCAACCTGCGATCTACACACCACATCTCCGACCTTCTCTTTCTTCATCGCCGGTTCGACATCGCCTCATCGCGTCACCTTATGGCTGTCACACGAGCACAACCACCATCCAGCGTTCTCCTTTCGTCCACCTTGTGGCCATCATCACTCGACCTTACCTATTTAATATATTGGTGTGGGTCGGGATCGAGTTGTGCCGGTGAAAGGAAGGGAGAGAGATGTGGTGCGTGGTGCGATACTGGTAGGCGGAAACGACATGAGTCTGATGTGGGGTTTAAAAGATTGTTGTGGCGAGGACGGCGAATAGAGTGGTCGTGGGGGCAATGTTGGTGTGGTGGTCTTGGGAACCGGCAGCCTGTTTTAAAGAAGCATGTGAGTGCTTAGTTTGTGCAATGTTTGAACTACTTAAAATTGTCGATTATTGTAACTCTTAATTGATGCATTCGATTTAAATGTAGTCGAATTTCTATTGTACCAAGGTCAGATTTTAAGAAATTATTGAGGTTTCGATAATTGTCATTAACTGCTTAAGATAATGAGTAAAGTCAGGCAATTCTATTACGGAGCTAAAGCTTTGTTGGGTGTTGAGTTCTCGTTGTAGTCAAGTTCCGAACTAATGTGTACTGATGTACTAGTGTTTTGTTTACTGCAGGATTAACTTGATACATTAAAGAGTTAAATTTTCATCAGAAGAATAACACTATTGGTGTTTTTTCACACAATTGATATTATAGATAGATTTTGATGTAGCAGAATTTCTTTTGTATCAGAGGTCGGATTTTAGAAGTTGCTGAAGTTTTGATAGCTTTAATTAACTGTCAGGGAGGGGTATTTATATGTGAGTTCAGTTGGAATGTGATGACAAAGTCTAGCTAATGACTGACTTTAAGTATCTAGCATGGAATTCTTCTTGTTTATCAGGTAAATGTAAGAATAGTAGTAAGGACTCATAATGGAAGCATACATGTTTCAGTTTCTCTGAAATTTGCTGTGTTTGCTGCAGGAAGCTTCATCATTGGTTCAGTTTTACTACACGTCTAAGGATTGTAAACCGAACTGTTGCAATTTCACTGTAACATAATGAATACTCCATTCAATTTGAGTGTAATTTTCTCAGCTTTTTTATACGCGGCATTAATTTTTCTGATTTCGATTCTCCTATTGACATTGTATAAAATTGGGACTTTGGTATCAGACGATTCTAAATAAAAGACTAGATTATATGGCTAAGAGGTTGTTCTCTACATAGGACTAGACATGTCAATTAAGAACTTGAATATGACCCACTACTCAAAAGAAGTTGATCCGACTCAATACGCACCAAATTTTGCTATCCCCGAATTGACTATCATTCCTAACTAACTAGATAATAACACACGACTAACATGAATGCTATCTAACCCAAATTAATCAAACTAGACTGATGCATATGCCCATTCTACTTATATTGTGATGGTATATTTTTGTTTTTAATGAATGTGGTCATACACCCACATGATTCTACCATGATTTAAATGCTAGATACATACCTTTAACATGCTAGATACACTCTTTTAAGTTACTAGATACATACCTTTGGCGAGCTAGATAC
Source organism: Heliosperma pusillum (assembly GCA_022085475.1). Classification (NCBI taxonomy): domain Eukaryota; kingdom Viridiplantae; phylum Streptophyta; class Magnoliopsida; order Caryophyllales; family Caryophyllaceae; genus Heliosperma; species Heliosperma pusillum. The sequence continues at coordinate 7,542 of JAIUZE010068561.1, read as the reverse complement.
ATTCATGTAAGTTGTACGAAGTAGATACGAACCTTTAGCTATCTATAAATTGCTAAATACATATCTTTAGCTAGTAATATACAATTCTTTTAGTGGCTAGATACACATTCGATACCTCTAGCTAGATACACTACTCGAAGTTGCTAGATACATATATTTAGCTAGCTAGATACACTCCTTTAAATTGATAGATACATATCTTTACCTAGTTAGATACATTTCTTTAAGTTTCTATATACATATCTTCAGCTAGCTAGATACACTTCTTTAAATTGCTAGATACATATCTTTAGCTAGCTAGATAAATTTCCTTAAATTGCTAGATACATATCTTTAGTTAGCTAGATACATTTCTTTAAATTGCTAGATACATATCTTTAGCTAGCTAGATACACTCCTTTAAATTGATATATACATATCTTCAGCTAGCTAGACACACTCCTTTAAATTGATATATACATATCTTCAGCTAGCTAGACACACTCCTTTAAATTGATATATACATATCTTCAGCTAGCTAGATACACTTCTTTAAATTGCTAGATACATACCACTAGCTAGCTAGATACACTCCTTTAAATTGCTAGATACATATCTTCAGCTAGCTAGATACACTTCTTTAAATTGCTAGATACATACCACTAGCTAGCTAGATACACTCCTTTAAATTGCTAGATACATATCTTTAGCTAGCTAGATAAATTCCTTTAAATTGATAGATACATATCTTTAGCTATCTAGATACACTCCTTTAAATTGCTAGATACATATCTTTAGTTAGCTAGATATACTCTTTTATCTTGCCAGATACACTCCTTCACTTTGATAGACACACATCTTTAGCTAACTAAATACTCTTCTTTTATCTTACTAAATACAAATCTATGACAAGTTAGATACACTACTCAACCTAATTAGATGCACATATATGGGAAGTAGATACACTTCGTTTGATTGTTTTATACAAATGATGTTTTTTATTAACAAATGACTTAAAATAAGTGAATCTCACGTTATTCTTGTCTTTTTAACCAAGTATTTTCTTAGGATGATTTTACATGATGGAATTTATTAATGACCAGCCAAGTTTAGAAACGTCTACGTCGTGGCTCGAGCTATTTAATTTTACTGCATCTCAGGCAAACCCGAATCGATCTCACCTCGACACATCTGAACCCAAAACAGCAATCACCTCGACCTAGGTTGCACGACAACCACTACCATCAACCCAGTTCAGTCTTATACTCCGATATCGATTAAATCGACATGTTCTCTTTGCCAACCATTGACCCGACTCCGCGCGCACCAACACTTGCCTCGACTAGCCATTAAAAAACACAAATATGTTTATCAATCAGCCACCAATTTTCAGAAGTCCAAGGCGCCAGGTTTGTCGACACCAACACCATCAACTAAGCACTATCCCTGCTCCGTCTTGAAATCGAACCCCCATATCCTTCAAGCTTCGTGCACCATCGCTCTGACTAGCCTCTCATCTCCGAGTCCATCAGTCACTCATATGTCGTCCGCTCAATCGATAGACCGTCATCTCATCTCCAGTGCTCTCCTCCGTTAAATCTCTTGCCAATAATATATGGAATTAAATGGTGGTGGAAAGGCAATAAAAAATAGAGGTTGTGGTGACCGAAGATACGCACTAAAGAATGAGATGCGCCGACACTAGTCGCCGGTTGGTACGCCGACGTCGTAGAATCTCTCCGGTGGCAGCGGCCGTTAGTGAGGAAGTGTAATGAGAGAAGAGAGTGGAGGGAGTTTAGGTGGGTAGGGTACATAATAAAGAGGGGTTAAGTTTGTGGGCTTTGTAATTGTGGCTGTGAAGGTTGCCCGAGATTGAGTAACACTGTATATGAGCCTCAGTTCGTAAGTTTGTATTGAACTTTAGTTTGCACCAGATCCCGCCCCTATATATATATAATTGGGATCACATGAGTCCACTCTATCTTTCTGAGTCCATGAGTCCTAATCAAGGCCGTCAGATGAAAGAGATCTAACGATCATAATCTCGCGCGTGTTATTCAGGGTATTATTGTCATTGGAAAACTTCATATATAAGGCCTATTCCTGATCTTTGCTTTCATTTTAGCCATAAAATATTTTCCAACCTTCATTTTTTATTCTCTCTCTCCAAGTCATTCTGGTTATTTTCACAGTTTAAACCTATTCTCTCTCATCAACAATTCATTTTCACAATCTTTGATGATGACGCCTACTCTTTCGATGCTTTAGTATTCTTATCAAGTTTCTTTGCCTTGTATTTGTATATTAAGCCTTCATTTGCAGGTATTTTTATTATATTTAGTTTTTTTTAGTTCTGATTAATGATTGACAAATTATGGTGGTTTAGTTAAGGTTTTCGAATTGAATTTCAATCATTCTGTCAACATTCTTTTCAGTTTTCATTGTTTCAATCGATTTAATAGTTTATTGTCGTTATTGCGGAAACCCTAAATAATTCAACAAATACTATGATTTGCGAAAGTTGAGGTAATCTACGAAGGAATTATAAAAGTTGTGAACATTGAAGTATCATGTGATCAAAACTTACTTATTTTATCATTTTACTATCATATTGAATCGGTGTGGGTTTTAGAACTTATGGAGCGTTTGGTAACGCAGAATTGATTTCATTTTCATGATTTGAATTGTAGAAATCAAAATGTTTGAATTCAATTCCAAATCTAATTCCAAAAATTCGTTTGGAGATCACTTGGAAATCAATTCCGGATTTTAATTTCTCAATCCCGTTTGGGAAACTCATGGAATTGAAATTGGAATTTGGCGGGGCGTGTATGGGTCAAAATCACCAAAAAAATAAATAGTGACGGAAAATATTTGCGATTGGAAAAAAATGCATAAAAAAAGTAGTGTTGGATTTGAAATGACTACTATATGGTAGGAATTTGAGAGACCCAGATTTTAACTAGCTTGGAATTGTTAAGGAATTGAGTCCAATTCCAATTCCAAATTCTTAGCGTTCCCAAACACTTAAAATGTCTCAATTCCATAATTCAATTCCAAATCAAGGTTCCCAAACATACCATTACGGAGCGTTTGGGGACGTAGAATAATTAATTTCATTTTCATGATTTCAATTGTAGGAATCAAAATGTTTGAATTCAATTCCAAATCTAATTCCAAAAATTCGTTTGGAGATTACTTGGAATTCGATTTCGGATTTCAATTTCTCAATCCCGTTTGGGAAACTCATGGAATTGGAATTGGAATTGAACGGGGCGGGTATGAGTCAAAATCACCAAAAAAATAAATATTGTGACGGAAAATATTTGCGATTGGAAAAAAATGCATAAAAAAAGTAGTGTTCGAATTGAAATGACTACTATATGGTAGGAATTTGAGAGATCCAAATTTTAAAAAGGTTGGAATTGTTAAGGAATTGAGTCAATTCCAATTCCAAATTCTAAGGGTTCCCTAACGCTTGAAATGTCTCAATTCCGGAATTCAATTCCAATTCAAGGTTGCCAAACATACCATTAGTGAAATTAAATTCAATACTAATGTGGATTTTCCATATTAATTGATTTTCCCCAAATTTAGATTTACATGAAATTGGATGATTGATAGGCAACTTGAATGAATCAAATATTCTTGTTGGTAATGTTAATATGAAATCGACATCTGTGATTTATAAATTCATTGAGTGTTTGCTCAACTTGTATTATATGAGTTAATTATTATAATCGTTTCTCACCTTCAAAATAATTGGTCTGAAATGGGGTCTTTGAACATTAAGTTATTTCCCCCTTTGATCCATGTGAAACTTCATACAAGTGTTATCACAATTGTACTGGCAATGAGTTGCCTTACAAGTACTTGTTGCCAATTTATTTCCTCTTAATAGCCTCTAGAGGCCTTGATTTATCAGTTATGTACAATTGGTTAAGTTGTTGAATACATGCTGATCCTTATCATCGTGACTCGGATATTTGACTCATCATCTATTAGCTCAAAAGGTAGAGCGTTGTGCTATTACATAAGGTGTGGGTTCGAACCCCACATAGATGAAAAAAGAAAAAAAAAAGAGTTATTCAATTGAGTTACACTGGTTATTTACAAGAATATCACTACTTACTCAATAGAATATCATTAGTTACTGCATGAAATAACATTAGTTATGCAATCGAGTTTGTCTCAAGAATAACACTAATTATTCAATGAAGTAACACTAGTTGTTCTACTAGTTACAATAAATATTGTAATGTTAAGGGCATGTTGGAGGATGGGAAAGGCTAGTGATGCACAAAGTGATCTCATCTCATCTTGTCATATGGAGTCACGGTACTTATTCTACCCAGTTTCTGTGTTTATTATGCCAGTAATGCTAGTTACTAGTATAGCAACACTAGCATATTTATGATGTAACATTAGTTGTTCCATAGAGTAACATTAATTTCTAATTGTATTTGGTTAAAGTAACTACTCACATCCAAACCAAAGGTAACATGGGAAGAAGTACAAGTTTTAAGAAAAAATAGAAAAATTGAGGGTAGTATTGGAATGAAAGTGTTACCACTTGAGTATTTAGTGATAGTTGGGTGAGTAGGGTAATGACATATTGTAATATGTAGGGTAAATTAGAAGTAGTTACCCATCTACAAAGGTGGATAACATTATAACTTTAAAAAATTGAGATAATGTGGAGTTCCTCAATAGAATTGCACTTATCACCCTAGCCATATGTCAAGGGTGGACTAATTTTATTCACCAAAAAAAAAATTAGAAGTAGTTGGTCTTATTTGTTACAAAAAAAAAATAGAAGTAGTTGGTCTTAGGGTAAGAAATAACACTAGTTACGCAATTGATTTTATCTAAAGAATAACACTAATTATTCAATGAAGTAACACTAATCATATTTGAGCATCATCTTTTTTTAGTCATTTCTCTTGTAAAGATAAGTATTTCTTTCTTAAATATCGTTACAAGTGGTTACAAATACTGTATTATTTCTCCATTTTTGACCAGCACTATGTTACTCAATTAAGTTGTACCTCTTCATAGAAAAGGTATCGGAGTATCTCGGTAACAATAGCATAGTTTTGAAAATGTTTGCCATTTATATTAGGTCTTCGGTAAAAAAAAACACTTTTTAATAAACAACTTAGAAATATAGAAGTATCACAATTTATTAGAAACAATATCACATTTATTGGAAACAATACCCCACGTTATTAAAAACAATATCACATGAATTAGTTAAGTATATCACACTATGAGATTAATAATATCACCCTCTACCATTAACAATATCACAATTTTTAATCTATGAGTCATTTGCAAAACAACAGTCATAAGTTCATCAATAAAACATTTTTTAGTTAGCACCCGGTTTCTCTTATATTATTGACAACCCACATTATCACACTAGCTCAGTAACAATATCATACTTGTATCATAATTAACAGTTTACTATGTTTTATTTAAAACAACTTTTCTAATAGGCGACATCAAACTTTATATACAAATTCTCATTATAGACGGGACATATCCGTCTTCAATGGAGACGGGTCGAATCTCCACTCACATGAAGGCAAGTGGAGATCCATTTAGTTCTCCACTTGCTCTTTCACTTGTCTCCTTGTAAGAGTAAATTCGACCCGTCTACATTGAAGACGGATATACCCATCTTCAATAAGACCAACTAAAGTATTGTAATGTTATGTAAGACGGATATCACGCTTTGTCATAAAAAATATCACACGTTGTCAAAAACAATACCACATTATGCCAGTAACAAAAACACAAGATACCATATACAATATCACTTTATCTTGAGAACAATATCACCATTTACCATAAATCAAGTGAACTTTAACAAAGTCATTGTTATATCATAATCTCTCATATTGTAATATTATGTAACACATCTGTGATATATAATGTCGTCATCACATTTTGTTAAATAACGTAACGACTTTTATCACCTCTAAAATACTAAAGTACCACAACTATTAATAAAGAAGATCACATTTACTACAAAAAAAAAAGTATCACAAATTTTAAGATTCAGTAGAGTCCATATTTAGTGATATTAAACAATATCACTACAAACAAAACACAATATCACTATACACCCGAAACAATATCACAAATTCCCGAAACATTACTATTTATGACAAATACTTATATTAGCTTTCTTATCCTACCTATATAATATCAGTGCATATACAAGCTGATACGCCCCCTACATAAACCTCTACATATACCACTTGCAACAATTTTGTATCGTCTTGTTGGATTCAGCTCTTGTCCACGATTAACATCTTCTCCACGATCAGCTCTAATCCGCTATAAATTAAACGCAAAGAAACCAAGTTAGTATTGTTTACAAGATTTGTTCGTTTTCTAATTCTATTATATATCATATTCAGGTTTTTCTTTTCACCTTGTACTAAGAGAGTTGTGAAGTGTTGATAATTTTGTGTAAATCTTCGGTATCTCAATAAGATCCTACTTCCTTCTTGTCGGAACCTCTCCTTTTTCTTACCTTATCCTCAACGGTATCCTTCTTGTCTTTTGGAGGAACCTTCATTGTCATGTGTGCCTTGACAATATTATAGTGATTAAATACCAATGGTGTTGACATTCAATATCACGCATTACTAACAGTAATATCACAAATTTTTTCACTTTAATTAGACATTAAATAAACTATTGAATGTGTTTTATAACTAACACATATATTTAAATTACTCAATTAGTGAACTCTTAACTATGAATTTCTCAACTAAATTGCCAAACCAATTCAATTTTGCAATATGAAAACCAAGTTTTCAACATCCAACAATATAAAACCCTAACTAGTTTTGTTGCCCGCGAAACTCGCGGACATATCTATATTGTGTTACATATGCATTTTTTTGTTAACCTTTATACTTGTATATATAGACATATAAAGTAAAAACTAAGTTTTTTTTGTTGCAACCGTAAAATCACATCATTAGAAAAATTTCCATAAAAGATACAGTATAATTTAAAACTCGAAGTTGCACATCATTCCTTTTGTGCAAGGGATCCCGAGGGATAAGTGTTGCTAAATTGATATCGTCCGTGATTTCATAGGTGACTACGGGTCGAACCAAAACAAAATACTTTTTTCTAAGTAGGGGTGATCCGTTGGACATAGAGCCAATTTTTGACCTTTTTTTTATTCCTTGTAATTTGTCTTTCCTTGGTGGTATCAAAATGCCTCTGTGTCAGGATATCTTATGTGTCTCCCCAGGAAAATAGATGCAGAATTGTTGAATATCCCCCTTAAGAAATTCAATTTATATATAATTAGATATTAGTAGCCTACCTATAAAGCTTACAGCTCTTATAATATAGAATATGCCATGTAAGTTTGGTAATTGCGAAGTTGCAAGTCATTACGAATAAAAACTTTTCCTAGCACATATGATCATGCCGAATGTAAATGAACGAAAAAGTCACACTAACGGAAAATATGGAGCAATACATTACATACAATAGAAAAGATTGTCATATTAAATAAAAGTAATTAAAAAA
>JAIUZE010068560.1:0-11656 GCA_022085475.1 Heliosperma pusillum | reverse complement strand
TCTTAGATAATTATGTTTTGTTGCGTCGTTTGTGTTTTGACTTTCGAGGATGAGAAAGTTCATTGTAAATTTAGGATAAGGAGTTTGAAGTAAATTGGATTAAAGGATTTCATGGTAAGTCCTTTACTTTGTGGTTGTTAGCGATCATGTTTCCATAGATAAATGTTTTGTTGGTAGTTTCTAGTAAGAGTTTTGATGAAACTAAGAAGATTAGAGTGCGTAATAAATCTTTCATGTGTATTGTTAGTTGTGGAGTCTACCGTGCCGATGAACCTTAGTAGATTCTAATTGGATTCGAATAATTGGGATTTGTTACTCGAAGTTTCATGATTATGGAATATTTTTGTAGGATTTCTGATGATTGAAAATGATGATTTGAAAATTGGGTAAATTGCATTCTCTTGAGGATTTGGTTTATTAGTAGCGTTAGTGATATCGAATTCTTATAGATCGTCATGCCGACTTTATCTTGATCTTCCTATTCCTAAGAGTTTGATTTGTTTCGTTTTTGCGTGTTTTGTATATATTTTGTTATCGTGATTTGTGAACTTGATGTTCGAGTCGCTCTATGTACGTGTAATGTCGTGTTATTTTGATTTTATCTTTGAAAAAACCTTCGAATTTCCATATTGTATTTCTAAATTAACTTTTTAAAGAAGTCTAAAGATGGATTTTGTACCCTCTTTTTGGAGAAAATGGATTTCTTTTGCTTTTATATTTGGATTTTGCGTTTGGTTGGATGTTTGCACTTGTTATTGGAGACGTCTGATAACTAGTCCTACACTTACTAACATTTGTTTTGATTTTCGATTTCACTAATTCGACATTGATTTGATTTTTGATAGCTAGAGTTCTCGTTCACGACGGGCACTCTTGTGATTCGTAAATAAAGTTTTGCACTTATGAAAAAAATTTCCTTAAAACGTTTTCGAGAAGAACATCATTTCATAAATGTTTCTCCCTTATAAAAGTTTTCGTATTAATTTTGAACTTGATACTTTTGTTTTCTACTCTCAAGTTTCGAGGACGAAACTTTTTAAAAGGTGGGGTGATTGTAACACCCGCAAATGTACCCTATTTTTATAGTAAAAATATTTTACGGATACTTTTCAGCGAAATTTAGTTTTAATTTGGAATTTAATTTTCCGAGTCGAATTTAGAATTTCCGAGTTCGTATTTGGAATTTCCGCAAGATTTCAAGTAAAACCCGTCTGAAGCCGTCTTAGACTTTTTCTTAACTTTTTCCCCTATACTCCCTTATACTACTCCTAACCTAATTCATCCTCACACAAACACAACACAACTCAACTCTTCCTTCTTCTCTAAGAAAACCCCATAAAACCTTGCCTCCATTTTTGATCCGTCTTAGATTCGTCGCTACTCCTTCGTTACTCGCTCAAATTTACGTAAGTTCGTCTTATTCTTCCCCTCTCATCTTCCTCTATCCGTATTGGTAATAAAATTACCGTCTTTCTCGCTTTTTAAATTATCCGTCTTTCTCAAGGTGAATGATATTCATCTTTTATTATCTAATTGTATGTAGGTGGAGACTCGGAAGGTTTAGAATCGATTAAAGACGCGTAAAGGTAACGGTGAAGGGTTAGGTTACTCGATATCATTTACGGTTTTATGTGTTTTCTAGGCTAGTAATCGTATTTAGATTATGGTTAGTATGCTTAGGACTTGTGGTGTTGTTGTTGGTTGTTGTTAGTTGTTAATTGATATGAGAATTGATGGTTTGTGATGATAAATGAGGATTTTTGGTTGATAACTTGTTGGAATTTGATTGTGCCTGAATCCCGTGTAGGACGCTGGCTGCGTCGTGGGACGCAGGCTGCGTCGTGGGGGCGCTGGCTGCGTTACGCGCGGCCGACTGCAGTTTTCCTGCACTGACCTCTTTTCGTAAAATGATCATATCTCCTTCGTTACTTACTTGTTTTGGGCTTGTGACATCCTGTTGGAACCGTAAGAGGATAAGCTATCACTTCCATTAAGAGTTTCTGCATTTTCATGTTTATAACTCTAGTTATGACCGTTTGAAGTGGACCCTTGTTTTCGTTGGTTTCCAAACAACGTTGTTTTGGAGAGGTGATCTATATTTATATTCATTATGCTTCATAAACTTGTTCTAATGCTTATGTATCATGTATTGACTCATGTTTATCATATTTAAACTTATATGATTCCCTATTCTCATGTTTTGTGACGGTTTTTGGTATGTTCCCACTTTGAGTCGGTTTTTACAAATGATACGGTTAGAGCACTATTTTGTCTTGTGCTTTGTACTCTCATTCCCTTGGCTACCTCCACGTTCGTAAGGCTGGAATGTCGGAACAGGGAGGTATCCTACTGCTTAATTGCATGTGTTAGTGGGCATACGACGACGTTGTTGGGAGACGAACGCTATGCGTTGATCGACCCGGCCGTCAAATGTTGTGTACTTGCAAGGTGGTGTTATTTGCATGTAGCGTACCGCTTGTTATGAGGCTTGTGCTATTTTCCGCCTCTTTCGTGAATTGCTCTACCGAATTTGGGGTACTCGACGTCATTGATTGACCGAGTATTGGATGCGAAATGTCATCGCATGTCGAATCGGAAAACGTTTATTCCGAGAATCTGGTCAGGTTTAGACTAGGACCGTATTATTATCGTCGTGCTACCAGGAGGAAATTAGTCTACATATACGAAATGTAGCATCGTGTATGCGTTCAGGGAAATGTTATATCCCGTGGATGCCTTTTAATCATACTTGCCATGTACACGGTGCTAGTGCGTTTCATTTACCGTGAGAGATGTCGCCTTTGTGCCATTGTCTTTGAATGCGTGATTTCATGATTTTATTCATCGTCATTGCATGACTTGGCATCGTCAATGTATTGGTATGGTTGAATGGATGATAATCATTGCATGACTTGGCATGGTTTGTTTGTCAAGTCTCAATCTTATCAAACTTATACCGCTAACGGTGAGATGTAAGCCCTAGTGAGCGTATTCGGTTGCCTAAGAGTGTCTTCCCCGAGTCTTTGTATAACATGATGGATTCGGAATTGTACTTCATATGCTCTTATCATTATATATTGAATTGCCTATCTATCCTTATCGTATCTCACATGTATATCTATATGTATGCATGCTCTACTTTTGTATTTCCTTCTATGTACGTTTAATGTGATATGGCTGGGAGAACATGGAGGTACTCCCCACGGACTGTGGCGTTCATGGTTTTCATGGATGAACAGGTGCTTGATTGGATGGCTTTTTGCTTGTGGTATTTTGGGTTCGGGTGTGAGCTGGCGGGCGTTGGCCTGGATGAATCACCTCTAGACGTTGTTTAGCTAGTTTGCTAATAACTTTGATATTGGATAACATTTTTGAGAGACTTCGTCTCTTTGTAGTATATTCTATTTTAGTTTGTAATTATTTGACATTCCTCGTATTTTATCTTTGCATGTAAAAAGTTTTAAAAACACCGTATTTTTCGCTATATAAATCACATGCTTGTTATGTTTTATTTCCGCATTCGCGAGGGTTGTCACAGTTGGTATCAGAGCTTTATCGCTCCCGACGCACACACGTGAACCCTAAACTTAAACTATTTGACCTTGAAATAATAAATGAGAGATGGGTAGAAGTTAGGGATTTTACTTGGTAGTCTATTTGTTTATGCTAAGTGTTAGGATTAACTCGTTTTGTTATGTTTCTTATGAAGATGGTTAGACCTCGATTAGTTGAGAACGTTATGTTGGAAGCTCTTACACAAGTGTTGAAAAATCAACAAGATGCGGCTTTAGCTCAAGCCAACCAAGTTCCCCCTCGTAGAGAAGATAACAATCAAGGAGGCTACGCTTGGATAGCAGGTCAAATAGCTAGGAGTAAGATTATACCTTACGGTGGAGAGTCGGACCCTACCGAGCTATCGGAATGGTTCCGTGAGATGGAGAAGCAGTTTGATCTATACCAAGTCCGTGAAGAGGACAAGGTAAGGATCGCAAAGCACTTCCTTGTTAGGGAAGCTGATAATTGGTGGGCTATCACTAGTGCCACCGCTACTCTTGAAGATGATTTCAATTGGGCTTGTTTCAAAGCTCTAGTGGAGGGACGATTCTATCCTAAGGAGCTTAAGCAACAAAGGCTCAAGGAATTTATTTACTTCAAGCAAGGTACCTTGTCGGCACAAGACTTCACTACGGAGTTCAACAAGCTTGCTCATTTTGCTCCGAGGCTTATCAAAGATGACGAGGATCGAGCTTTCTATTACCGCAACAAGCTTAGTGCTTTACTTCAAAGTAAAGTGAGGAGGAATACTACTTCCTTTGGGGATTTATATGATGATGTTCTATGGGCCGAGAACTCAATGAAGGCCATCAAGGATGAAGCTATGATGAAGAATCCCTCTCCTTCCCCCTCTTTCAATCCAAGATCAAACTTCCATGACAAAAGACCTTTCACTCCCTCTTCTTCTAATGCCTATGCTAACAAGAGGTGTTTCAATGCTCCCTTAAACTCCAATGCAAGAACACTTGCTCCTTATCACCCTCAAGCTCAAGAACGAATGTGTGACGGTTGTAGGAAACCCATTCACCCCGGAGTTGGATGCTATGATAGGCCCCTCTTTTGTTTTCTTTGCAAGAAGTCGGGTCATCTCTTTCGTGAATGCCCTGATCATCAGACTCCCTCACCCGGTGCCAGAGCTAAAGGATCCATTTACGTACTCAGCCGAGCCAAAGCTAATGCTCACCCGGAGATCGTTACTGGTAGGTTCACTTCCTTAGAGAAACCTCGTTTTCCTTTTCCGCCTTCGTCTTTTCCATCATATTGTAGTCTTTTGATGATGCTTCCTAGCGTTCCTTGTATCATATCCGTATTTCCCCTACTCTCTTGTGAGATGGTTTTCTTATTAGCTAATATGAGAGGTTAGTGGATGTGTTTTGAAGAAGTTTCAAATATGGTAACTACCCGCCCTATTGAGCTAGTTCCATGTTTAGTTGGTTATAAGGAATTGAGGATAAACTTAGGGTGAAACTCTCTTGCTGGTTTTGGACTATGGAGTTTGATGTTGCAATATCATTTTGAGGACCGAACTAAGCGTAAGGATAGTTGTTGTTGTTGAGGATTATAATGGTGGCTTTAGACGTTACTTAGGAATTTATTGTCTTTAAATGTTGGACCCTATCAGGAATGTTTACTTTGTGGAAATTGGATTTGGTGACCAATCTTGAGGAATATTTTCATAAGCGAAGACCGGTACGTTTTGAGTTTGATGAGCTAGATGATTTGATTAACTGACGTATCGCCATATGTTTGGCAATATGTATGATTTGGAATTGGTACTCATTCTTTGCTTGAGGCATTGCGATTTGACTTTCGAGGATGAAAAAGTCCATTGTAAATTTAGGATAATGAGTTTGAAGTTAATTGAATCACGGGATTTTTATGGTGAGTCTCTTTTACCTTGTGGTTGTTAGCAATCATGTTTCCCTAGATATGAAAATTTTTGTTGGTGGTTTCTAATAAGAGTTTTGATGGAACTAAGAAGATTAGAGTACGTAATGGATCTTTCTTGTGGATTGTTAGTTGTGGATTCTACCGTGCCGATGGACTTAGGTAAATATTTTGGATTTGAATAATTGGGATTTGTTGCTCGAAGTTTCATGTTTATGAAATATTTTTGTAGGAATCTAATGATCTAGAATGTTGAGGATAAATTGCACTCTCTTGAGGACTAGTTTGTTCGTGAAGTTAATGATGTCGAGTTGCGAGCGACGTTTGAATTATCATAGATGAAAGATAGGTTTGGAGTTCATCCCTCTCTCTTCCCTCAATTTGATCCTTGCTCAATCTTCTACTCTTCAATCCTTTCCCCTTTTTGGTCCATTTTGCTCGTTGGACGTACCTCTTAGTATCGCGATTTGTGATTTCGATGTTCGAGTCGCTCTATGTACGTGAAATGTCTTCTTATTTTGATTTTATCTTTGAGAAAACCTTCAAATCCCCATATCGTATTTTTAATTTAACTTTTTAAAGAAGTATGAAGATGGATTTTGTACCCTCGTTTTGGAGAAAATAGATTTCTTTTGCTTTTATACTTGGATTATGCGTTGGTTGGATGTTTGGACTTGTTATTAGAGACGTCTGGTGACTAGTCTTACACTTACTAACACTTGTCTGATTTTCGATTTCACTATTTCGACATTGATTTGATTTTTGATAGCTAGAGTACTCGTTCGCGACAGGCACTCTTGTGATTCGTAAATAAAGTTTCGCACTTATGAAAAATCTCCTTAAACCGTTTTCGAGAAGAACCTCGTTTCATAAATTTTCCCCTTATAAAAGTTCTCGTATTAATTTTGAAAACCGATTCTTGTCCTTGATACTTTTGTTTTCTACTCACAAGTTTCGAGGACGAAACTTTTTAAAAGGTGGGGTGATTGTAACACCCGCAAATGTACCCTATTTTTATAGTAAAAATATTATACGGATACTTTTCAGCGAATTTTAGTTTTAGTCTAGAATTTCCCGTATCTAAATTAGAATTTCCGAGTTCGTATTTGGACTTTACGCGAGATTTCAAGTAAATCACGTCTAAAGACGTCATTGACTTTTCCTTGACTTTTTCCACTTACTCCCTCATATACTCACCCTAACCCTAACTTCCTTATAACTCAAACTCCTTCTTCCTCACCAAGAAATCCCCAAAACCTAGCCTCCATATTTGATCCATCTTAGAATCGTCGCTACTCATTCAATTCTCGCTCAAATTCACCTAGGTTTGTCTCATTCTTTCCCTTTCATTGTCCTCTATCCGTATTGGTAATAAAATTACCGTCTTTCTTGCTTTTCAATTTATCCGTCTTTCTCAAGGTGAATTATATTCATCTTTTATTAACTTTTTGTAGGTGGTGACCTCCAAGATCCCGACAAAGACTACTTCTTGATTGAAGAGGACCTTGACGCGGAGTGAAGACGCAAAAAGGTAACGGTGAAGGGTTACTCGATATCATTTACGTGTTTTAATGTGTTTTCCATGTTAGAAATTGTATTTAGAATAAGGTTAGTAATCTTAGGATTTGTGTTGTTGATGTTGGTTGTTGTTAGTTGATAATTGATATGAGAATTGATGGTTTGTGATGATAAATGATGATTGTTTTATGTGGATTGCAAGACGGATTGAAGGATCGCGTGCCTGCCAGACCAGGACGCTGGCAGTGTTCCCTGGACGCTGGCAGCGTCGTAGGACACTGGCAGCGTTTCTTGCTGCCAGTTTCCCGAGTCGACTGCAGTTTTCCTGCACTGACCCTTTTTCGTAAAATGATCATATCTCCTTCGTTACTTGCTTGTTTTGGGTCTGTGACCTCCAGTTGGAACCGTAAGAGAATAGGCTATCACCTCAATTTTGAATTTCTGCTTTTGCATGTCTAGACCTCTAGTTATGACCGTTTGAAGTGGACCCTTGTTTTAGTTGGTTTCCAAACAACGTTGTTTTGGAGAGGGGATCTATGTTTCTTATTTATTATGCTTCATAAACTTGTTCTAATGCTTATGTATCATGTATTGATTCATTTTTATCATAGTTAAATTTATATAACTCCTTATTCTCATGTTTTGTGACGGTTTTTGGTATGTCCCACTTTGAGTCGTTTTTTACAAATGTTACGGTTTGAGCTCTAATTTCCTATATGCTTTGTGCTCTCATTCCCTTGGCTACCTCAACGTTCGTAAGGCTGGAATGTCGGAACGGGGATATATCCTTACTGCTTAATTGCATGTGTTAGTGGGCATATGACGACGTTGTTGGGAGGCGAACGCTTTGCGTTGATCGACCCGGCCGTCAAATGTTTTATACTTGCGAGGTTGTGTCATTTGCATGTAGCGTACCGCTTGTTATGAGGCTTGTGCTCTTTTCCGCCTCTTTCGTGAAGGTTGACCGAATTTAGGGTACTCGACGTCTTTGTATGATCGAGTCTTGGATGTGGAACGCCTTACCACATGTCGAATCGGAACATGTCTTATTCCGAGAGTCTGGCCAGGTTTAGACTAGGACGGTATTATTATCGTCGTCCTACCAGAAAGAAATTAGTCTTCATATACGAAATGTAGCATCGTGTATGCGTTCAGGGAAATGTCTTATCCCGTGGATGCCCTTTAATCATACTTGCCATGTACACGGTGCTAGTGCGTGTCATTTACCGTGAGAGATGTCGTCAACATATTTGTACGTTTTGAATGGATGTTTATATGATGGATTATTTGTGATCTTTGGATGACTTGGCATGGTTTGGTTGTCGAGTCTCAATCTTATCAAACTTATACCGCTAACGGTGAGATGCAAGCCCTAGTGAGTGTATTCGGTTGCCTAAGAGTGTCTTCCCCGAGTCTTTGTATAATATGATGGATTCAGATTTGTACTTCATATGCTCTTATCATTTTATATTGAATTGCCTATCTATCCTTATCGTATTTCACATGTATATTTATATATGCATGCTTCTACTTTTATATTTCCGTTTATGTACGTTTAATGTGGTATGGCTGGGAGAACCCGGTGTTACGCCCCACTGACTATGGCGTTCATGTTTTTCATGGATGAATAGGTTGCTTGATTGGATGGCTTTTTGCTTGTGATATTTTGGGTTCGGGTGTGAGCTAGCGGGCGTTGGCCTGGATTGGATGAATCACCTCTAGACGTTGTTTAGCTAGTTTGCTAATAACTTTGATATTGGATAACATTTTGAGAGACTTCGTCTCTTTGTAGTATACTCTATTTTAGTTTGTAATTATTGACATTCCTCGTATTTTCTATTTGCATGTAAAAAGTTTTAAAAACACCGTATTTTCCGCTATATAAATCACATGCTTGTTATGTTTTATTTCCGCATTCGCGAGGGTTGTCACAACCACCATAGCCTTCTTGAAATGCTTCAACTCCATAATCCGAACCACAAAAATCCGGACCGGCAGCATAGTGAGTAGAAGTACCTGCATCATGGTTAGGAGGAGGGAATCCATCCGAGGGATAATGATAAAAAGATGGATGCGGTCCCTCGGGTCAAATCACCTCTTGCCTAGCAAAGTGATCATAAATAGGATACAATGCAAGCCTTTGGTCATCACGAATAGCATTAATACTAAGACTAAGGTCACGCATCATATTCGCCACACCAACGCTAGATGTGGAATGACGTGCTTGAGTTGGTGGAACTCGTGCAGGACGGTCAACGGTGGTAGCTCGCTCACCTTTAAGTGGCAAATGGTAAGTGGGTCGAATAAAGGGGCAATTCTCACGTCAGGGTTTGGTATGGACCAAAGGTTGAAGCTCTCTCGTCTCTCCCGGTAGTGTAATAGAATCTTGGTTACCAATCCTCCAAATCTTATCCGGGTGAGAGCTCCGAAACCAATTACAAGATAGGAAATAGTCATAATCAAGTCCATCCCCCCTTTCCCGGCTCTCCAAAAGAACCAAATCGGTGGTATCTTGGTTGAAACGGCAGACGCTATGGGCAATTCTAGTAACCAACCCACCCAAAACAATGGACCTATTTTTTGTGTTACATTGTTTGGTCAAGTGGCTAGCAAATGTGTAAGGAATATTCATTTCCCACTCGGCATCACCGTTTACATTAAGAAAGGCACCTAAAATTTCGATCTCGATACTCCTCACCGAGTGAGGCTCATTCCTCCCAAAGAAAGTCCACCCTATAAATCGTTGCCAACTGCGAATTTCGGAGTAATGGATGTATTGGTGAGGGGTATGGTCCCAACCAGTGAATGGGTAGTGAGAAATGGATGCCCAAGTCAATTCGGGTAGGTAATATTTGGGTGATTCGGTACACAAACCCTCACATCGTAAAGCAAAAATCTTAGCGAAGTCCGACAAATCCATACGATAAGCATTATTAAACAATCGGAATGATACAAAATGGACAAACCCTTCACGTTTTGATTTATGAAACTCGAAAGAACTCAAAACCTCAAGTGTAAGTTCGGGAAAGGTTAGATAATCCATTTTGTAACAAGCTATCATACCAAGATTTTTAAATAGAGCCTTAACTTGTTTATCAATTCCGATTCTTTTCAAAGAAGCGTGATTGATAAACTTAGTTGCTTTCATACCTTTGAAGCGTAGGAGGACGCAATTATCCCATTGTTTTTTATCACTAAAGACCACTCGGAGATAATCATCATCATGCCATTCCGGTACATCGGGCATGACAACATCCTCCGCAGCTCGAAGGATTCCGCATCACCTCTTCTTCTCTTTGGAGCAGCTTGGGTAGGAGCTTTTCTAGGTGCCATTTTTCTGAAATTTTAAGACGAAATTTCATCCTAAGGCTACGAAAATCCATCCAAATAACAATAATAGAATAAATTAGTAAGCGAATTCATCCTAAAACATCAATAGAGCACAAGACAATCAATTTTTAGCATAATGAAGCACAAAATCAATTTCCTCCAATTTGAGTTAGGGTTTGATAAACTTGATTAAATTGATTGAAATGGATGAAATCAGAGAGAAATGAAGGCAAAACTTACTTGATGATGGTGATGAGTGAATGATTCTTGCAAATCAATGAAGGAATTGATGTTTCCTTTGAGTTTAAGTGAGAAAATGAAGAAGATAGAGTGATGAAACATACCGTCGGGTGGGAATAAGGGGAAAGCTGGAATTTTGTACGCTTATAAAACAGACAAATAATCAGACGCATAGAAATATGAAACCCCGATCGGGGCCTGGGAACCCCGATCGGGGTTCCCGATCGGGGTTGGGCCCCTGTAAGTTTATGACTTTTTCCCTGTGTTTTGGATTATTAATTCCCCGAACGGGTTTCCGTGCTTGGGGATGCATGAATTTCCCCATCGACTCTTTATATCTTCATTGTTCACCTAAAAATCACCAAAAAGAAACATCGTCAAGTCTAGCTAAGTCGAAAATTGATAAATTACGGAAAATAAGAAAAATAAAGAAAATAAAATGAACGCATATAAAAGCTTGGGTTGCCTCCCAAGAAGCGCTGGTTTAACGTCCCGCACGACGTATGATGTTCGAGTCGGTTCAAGTGTCCATGCAAACTCCCTCGATTATCCCAACGATCGCATGCTCATGGTAGACCTTCAAACGATAGCCATTGACTTTGAATTTTTCGCCATTAGTGGTCATCACTTCAACGGAACCAAACTTGTTGAAATTTGTGACGATATATGGACCGGACCACCGCGATCGTAATTTTCCCGGAATAGTTTTGAGTCGGGAAAAATGGTGAGTAGGTTGTCCTAAACCATAGTGCCGACCACATAATAAATTTATATGAGAATTAATTGGGATAATGTTGGATAAATATATGATTAGTCAGTTGATTAACGTAAATCAATAACGGTTGGCTAACTAGAGTTTGACGTTATTGTCGTTTGACGGCGGTGATCAACTGATCCCTTTCGGTCACGCCTAAAGGATGAAATCCAAATAGTAACTAATTATTTGTATACGATACAGTTAATTAGTACATTACATATATTCGATATGTACGAGAGTTAATTGTTAGAAATTGAGTTAAGAACTCAAATTCGATTAAACTTATTTTTCAATTATGCGATAATTGACTAATAAATTTATATCTTATTTTAATACGATCAAATAAGATTTAACTTAGTAATTAATCGT
>JAIUZE010068558.1:0-98524 GCA_022085475.1 Heliosperma pusillum | reverse complement strand
CGTAATAAATCTCATTAAGGAATATAATTGAGATATTTATTGACTATATATATGATTAGTCAGTTGATTAACGTAAATCAATAACGGTTGGCTGGCTAGAGTTTGACGTTATTGTCGTATGACGGCGGTGATCAACTGATCCCTTTCGGTCACACCTATAGGATGAAATCCAAATAGTAACTAATTATTTGTATATGATACAGTTAATCAGTCCATTACATATATTTGATATGTAAGAGAGTTAATTGTTAGAAATTGAGTTAAGAACTCAAATTCGATTAAGTTTATTTTTCAATTATGCGATAACTGACTAATAAATTTTATATCTTATTTTAATATGATTAAATAAGATTTAACTTAGTAATTAATCGTTAAATTACTAAATTAGTTGAGGTTTTGAGATAGAGGTAATTAATTAATTATATTTACAAGGAGTTGTAAAATAAATTAACAAAGTATTGTAGGACCCATTATATATTGATATAATGGTAAAATATCACTTCAATGTTAAGTACATATTGTTTATTAATTTGTGTCATATAATTATTATATGATCAAATTAACACATTAATTATATAAGATAATTAAACATATGATTAATAAGTATTTGTGGGACAAATATCAAAAATCAAAATGGACCATTTTGAGCCATGTGAGGCCGGTCATGGTAGTAGTAGTAGTAATGATATTTGTTCTTGTTTATGCAAACAAGCAACCTTATGATAATGACATATCATGCATTCCAAATCATTACATACACTACCATACTCTACTACAATTGCATGTGAATTAAATAACAAAAAATAAGAGCCCATATGGACTACATGGTCCGGCCATTGTGCCTATAAAATGAACAATGGTTGTTCATTTTCAACTTACTTCATTTGGTGCTTAATTCACACTTCTCTCTAAAACTCATCTTCTCACTAAAACTCTCATAATACTAATATTTACTAAGTATTACTAGTGTAGTAATATATACTAATATTAGTAGTATTTTATCTATCTTATTATCTAGTTAATAATAAGGTTAGATTATTTGGTATCATCTTGGTGCAACTTAAAGGAGGTCTTCTACTTTGAAGATTGTTCTTGTTCATCATTATTTATAGCTCAAGACAACAAGAAGGATCTATTGTTGTGCCCATTTAATTTCCATTTCAATGTGAGGAAATTTCTTCTTTTATATAAATGTTTTTATATTTGCATGCATGTTACATAGATCATTAAATACTAAATTAACAAGTAATTTAGTAACTAATTAGATGAGTCTAGTTAAGGTCTATGAACTTTCAGATCAATGATAGTGGATGGCTTGTCCTTGGTGACCATCATGCTTATTTGAAGGATGCGATGAAAAATAGTTAATGGGAGATGAACTTTCTTGGCTTCTAGCCACTGCCACACAACGACCATCTCATAACTCGACACTTTGTCACGACCACCCTTTCGTGGTGAAATAGTGTTCCAAAGAAAATTGAAAAAGAATTTCATTTTAGGAGGGAAGTGGTGAGTGAACACATGACCAACCGACGAGACATCACTATCAAACTACCTTTTGACCACCATTATAAAGGAAACAAATGTATAAAATTAAATTACCTCAACCTGATATAGAGAACTGGCAGATTTTGGACCAACCTTGGAAATCCAAGAACATATCAAAGAACCGAAAAGCGTATGCCTTATTATGCCACTCCTTTGGATAAAATCGACCACCATGTATCGAATAATTTTTAACCCGGTTGACCAGAATCTGCTCACTATTAGTGAGACAAACTTTGTCAAGCCCTGCCACTGTTGCATGAGGCATTGCCTATCGAAACAAAGGCATGCTTATCCCATCACTGCCGCCGACAACCGGCACAACATCATCATCCGCAACCGCCATCTCACCAGCCTTCCCTTTACCTTTATTTGTCTTGCAGCATTTTCCCCCTCGAGAACCAAATGGATTTTTAGTGTTGGTGTCATGGGGAGAGACAGAGAAGTTTTAGGGTGGGTATTTTTTGAAGAGCGATTTGATTGGAGACGGGTAAAAGGAGTAGATTGTTTAGAGTCCATGGTTGAGTGAAGGTGAGGAGTTTTTGTGTGATAACAGGGGGAGTGTTTTGCGTGAGGAGAGGGAGAGAGAGAAAAGTGAGGGAGGTGATGTATGAAAATGATGGGGAAGTGGTGTATTTATGGGTAATTATGAGAAGTGAAAGGGTATGTTGAATATGGTAGAAATAGACTAGATAATGGGCTTGAGACCAATTAATTAACTAGCAACAATGGAAACCCAACCTTTTTACTATTAATTCTAGCTAAAAGGTTCAGTGTGGTAATAACAAATTGTTGATGACTGGTTAGAGGGACTAGTGTAACGTTTATACTAGTATTGTTAGGGTGAGTAATGTACTCTTAATGAAATTCAAATGAAGTAGAATTTCACCTATGTAGACATAGAAGTGGTGCCGCTTCTAACAATAGTTCTAATCTTACTATTGTAGATGTCTATGAACCAGGAGATGCACATGGCCATAATAGTGCTGCCTTGTTTATGAACATAATTGGAACAATTTGTGTATGGTCTTTCCGATTCTAAAATTAGAATTCTGATTCAAAAGCTCTTTAGCCGCCATGTTTTCGTCAGAATTTTGAGAGATTGTCACTAAGTGAGAGTTCAAATCGAAAGATACTTTCATGATTATTGCATTTTGTTTGATTGAAGACTAAGTGGGGGATTGTTAGATAATAGTCTTCAATGTTTTTTGTTAAGTGTGGAATGTTAGCCCACCTGAAAGAATATATTGCTTATATTGTGTTTATATTAACTTATGTGGTCAGTATACTACATGGGCTAGGATTTGGACTATTGGGCCAAGTTGATATTGGGCTTAATGTGATAGTAAGGATTATTAATATTTAATAATCATAGACTAGCACTTAGCACTTGGCATGAGTTCTGTCAAAAAGACGTCTTTATTTACGTCCTTGTTTTGGGTTTCGGTTTTTCTGCCAACAGTTGCAACTGTTAGGGAGTTATTAATAAAAGCCATTTCCATCCCTTATAAAAGCGTTGGTAGGGAAATAGAATGAAGATAATTGCAATACGAATTTCATATAGAAAACAAAACAAAAGTCTGTTTTTATGTTCATGGAGAGTGGATGAGTTTGCTGTAATTCCGTTCTTAGATTAGGGAATCCTGGAGATAATTAGCCTATAATCTCATCAGCATATAGTGGGGCTAATATTATCCTAAGGACATAGGTTTCTCGTCCTAATATAATTTCTTTAAT
This sequence comes from Heliosperma pusillum, assembly GCA_022085475.1. Lineage (NCBI taxonomy): Eukaryota > Viridiplantae > Streptophyta > Magnoliopsida > Caryophyllales > Caryophyllaceae > Heliosperma > Heliosperma pusillum. The sequence goes on along the minus strand of JAIUZE010068558.1, from coordinate 95,242 downwards.
TATGTCTATTGCTTATTACTGTAGTATATTTATTTATAACAATTACCATTGTATATAAACATAAAAAAAATAAAGAGAGTATAATTACAAAAAAAAAAAATTAGATTAAGAATCCCTACATTGACATCTATACTCGAATATTCTAACTAGAGTCATCATCTATCAAATAGTCATTCTAAAATCTAGATAGGACTCTTATATGTACGTAATTGTTTTATGATATTTCATTTTGTGTTAAGACTTCAACATCTTCATTGTATATAAGAAAAATACAATATTTTGATAGTCTATAATATTTTCACCATATATTCTCTAAAATATAAATTAATACTCCCTCTGATCCAGACTAATGGTAACACTTACCATAAACGGACGATCCACACTAATGGTAATATACCTTATTTGGCCCACATACTCTATATATTATCCTTAATCTCATTTGATATTTACATAAAATGTCATTAAATGGCTCACCTATCAACCCCACTATTAAACCCACAATTACATGACTCACCTCCCTCTTTCCCTTTTTACTCCTCCTTTTTCCACATTACGGAATTACTTTTTCACATACGAACTTTACTCTTTCACATACTTTTTTTCATAAAGTTTCCATATGTTACCCTGTTACTAAAACACAATCTCTCCTCTTTCACTTTTTTTTTCCTAAACTTAATCAAATTGATTCTTATATAAACATCAAAACTAAAATCAAATTTAATACAATCTATAATAGTTGAACAATGGATTATAAATCTCCAATTAATGAAGTAATTTTATTTTTTTGCAAGTCTAATTTTATTTTTTAACAAATCAATAGGTGGTGGTTAGGGTTTATACGTGGTGGTTAGCGTGTCGGCGTCTTGGCCGGAGCAGGGGGAAGGGGACGCGTGTTGGCCGGAGCAGGGGGAAGGGGGACGCGTCTTGGCCGAAGCAGGGGGAAGGGGACGTGTCTTGGCCGGAGCAGGGGGAAGGGGGACGCGTCTTGGCCGGAGCGAGGGAGGGCGAGTGGGGAGGGGGGTACGCGCGGGGGAGTTCGGGAAGGGTGGGCCGTCGGTGGGTCGTAGGGTGTTGGGTGGGCTGTTGGTGGGTCGCCGGCGTGGAGTAGGCAGTCAAGGGCTCGGCCGGCGGTAGGGTCGGTCAGAGGTGAGGCGAGGTAAGGTGAGGGAGGAAAAAAATTAATTGGGGTTGAATGAAATATGACAAGGGTAATATTGTAAAAACCGTATGTGAAAGAGTAAACTTCGTACGTGAAAAAGCATGTCCCTTTCTTAAATACTCCATTTTCCACCATGTTACCATTGATGTGGATCGGAGGGAGTAATATTATAAATTTTATATTATATTTTTTCTTAATTTTCACACTATACATTCTTTAAAAGTTTGATTATGTCATTCATAGTCAACCTTCTTAATAAATACATCGGTTGAAATTTTCAAATTAAATTCCAGACTCCAGAATAAATTAGAAATTACTCTTTTTTAAAGTCTATATTTTTAAAATTATTCTTTTTACATAAAAATTTCTACCATCATCATTTGAAAAACTGTCTATCTATATTCCTATTATCAAGCCCAAGCCATCATATAGTGTTAAGGCATGAAACCATTGAGCTAATCATAAGATGAAACATATTGTTAAGATGTTTTTGTTACAATATTTCCAAATATCAACGTTTTATGTAATTAAAAACATCATAAATCAAGTATTATAGAACACTCAGTTTTTGTTGGAGAGGATATAAGTAGAACTAGTTTTAAATTCGTGCAAAATTACACGGGTATACTTTGAGCAAAATTAGTAAATTAAGTATTAACAAATTATACACGATAATGTTTACACTCATTATCTTTTACTTGTGACACGTAATTGATCACACAAAATATGAATAATTGAACAGACATTCATGTATGAATGACATTTTTTTTTGCCAGTAAGTATCAATGACATTTATTCAAACAATTATGGTGACATTCATGTATCCTTTTACTCATATCCTTTATAGGCACAACCCCCGAACATGTGGGAGATTTGCGTCCAAGCCTAAGCTCATACGGTAAAATCCACTAATTGATCCAAATTAAGTGTTTTGGCAATACTTGTATAAGGTTGTTATTATTACGATTGTTTGAGTTATCGTTGTTGATAGGTCAACTTGTAGAATGTTTATTATCATAATAGATCGTGTAATTTAAAGTTTTCAAGTTTGTCTTTGTATTAGGTTTGTAATTTGTTGAATGATTTTTCCTTACATATATTGTGTTTATATTAATAAAGTTAAATAAAGATAGATAAAGTAAGATTTAAAAATAAAGTGCAAATTTTAATAAGACGAGAAAAAGTATAAACAACTCGTATATTTGTCGACGGTTTATAATGACTCTCCTATCAAACCTTTTATCTACAACACTAAATTAGGCTCATTATGAACCAAAAAAAAAATACTAGGATTATTATATATTCCTCTTCATTTATTTTTGGTCTATTTCCTCACTCAAAGAATATTATATCATATATTATCATTCCTCTCATTAGACATTTTCTTTTGTAGTCAAATTACGACCTCCAATATGTTCAAAATTAAATCTTGATCGTACCTCCATTAGTCCATTTTTTCTAAGAAATTGAAAGGATTCCTACTCACCCCATATTACCTCATAACCTAAAGCTTCCAATCCATCTTAGTATTTACCATAAACACAACTTCATTGTATTTCATATACCATCCACAGAATAACATAGTAAAAAATTGCACGGGCATGGTATGCTTTTAAGAAAATTAATATAATTATTAATAAAACATAAATGATATCTATGTTTAGACGTGTGTTCCCAAGCTTGGATACATAAATCTTCCATATCTTATGACTTATCCAAATTTTATTGTCTATTTTTTTTCAATAGAATGTTGTTACATAAATGGTTTAACGTGAATGTTCATTGTAAATATCTCATGTAATTTAAATTTGTCACATTTTTTTTTAATTAATTTTATATAGATTACGAATTTCTTGTTTAATTTGTTGTCGTTTTTTGAGAAAAGATTTTCTTTTTTTAAAAAACACAAAAAATGAGAAATTTAGATTGTGAAATCAAGGGCAAAGTTGAAAGAGTGGGAAAAAGAGTCACATTTATTTTGTACATGTTTTTATAATAAACGTACCCCTTTTGATGTAAATGTGACCTTTTTATTAGTATGTCCTTTTCTATCAATTTCCTTGGTTTATTACTTTTGGTGTTATTTTTACATCAATTTGTTATTAGTTTCTCAGAAATTTAATGAGAGTTTGTTTATTAAAAGACTTACATATTCTGTTAGTCTCCCTTATTAACATTAAAACGGATCAAGTAGCATCACATTTGTACATATAAATCAATTTTGTTGCTTTTCAGTTTTCAATTTATATTCTATTTTTGTTTTATTATAATTATACTTGACTCGTGTTACACTTAAGATACTTGACTCGTGTTACACTTAAGACGGATATACTCGTTTTAAATAAGAATTTTTGATTTTGTTGCTATAACACACTAAACAACCCCATCAATAAGCCTTAATATAAGCTATTGGGTTTTACTTAAATCGTGCCAATATAATATCCTCCATAATTACTCATAAGCAAGAAAAATTAAAAACCTAAATTCCCTCAAACAACTCAACTCACCTCTCTAATTTTGCTCACCTTCTACCCGTATTAAGCTCTAGACCATAAAACTATCTTTCTCATATTACTACCTGCCCCCTCTCTCTAGCCTATTCATATATACCCATCTTTTCACCAAATCAATCGTCTATATTATTGAAATCGAATAATCTAATATATAAAAGGAAGATATGTATTTGCATGCATCAAGGGTTTTAATTTATGGTTAGTGATAACAAGTTTTTTTATTTAATTTTACAATTTATTTTACAATTGTTATTGGTGTAAATTTTATATCCAAGTATTAGTAATATCACGCATTTATAAGAATCAATTTTGTTCTTTTTAATTTTGCTCCACCGCCCAAAACGATAAGTGATTTATTTTTAGTAAAATCTTGATTTTTTTTTAACTTGTCCAATTTTATTGTGCTACGTAAATTTAGATGGCAATAAGTCTTATATAGTATAGTGTTTGTATGTGTGAAAGCCACTATTTAAATAGTACTCTTGCATAGTATATATATATATATAGCCAAGTGCTATCTAGGAAATGTACACAGAACTCAAGCATTACAAGAAAAATTGTAGTGTGATGTAGTATTCGTGAGTCAGAGAAAAATAGTGAGATTAAGAGTGTGTAAGTTTTTTATTTGTAATTGGTATATTTCCAATTTGTTTGAGTGATAATAAAATTCTTGTAAGAGTCCAAGTTTTTATTATCGTCTTACTCTTATCACATTATATTTTTCATTACGCTTCCGTATAAAATACACTCTGATTCCCAACATTTGGCATCAGAGCCAGTAAGGCGGAGTGTTATGTATCTTGTCCAAATATTGATCCGGGATCAATATTATTTAGAATGCACAGTCCGGGACTGTGAAGCAAATTGGTTAGGGATGAAGCTTACTTGATTGAGCCAGGCGTCGTCAAGTCACCATGGGAGATATTAATTTTTCAACCACTGGTATTGAGAAGTTAAACAATGGAAATTACAGTACGTGGAGCACACGTATGCAATTCTATCTATTGGGACAAGATCTTTGGAGCATCGTTGACGGTAGTGAAACCGTCAAAACAGCTCGAGGAGAAGACCTGAAAAAGTGGAAGATCAAAGCCGGGAAGGCTATGTACGTGTTAACAGCAACCGTCGAGGGCGATATGCTGTATCGCTAAAAGGATGCGGAAACACCAAAGGAGGCATGGGAAACTTTGAAAGAGTTGTTCTGAAAGAAGAATGATTCTCAACTCCAGTTGCTTGAGAATGAGCTAATGTCGGTTCGACAAAATACCATGTCGGTAAACTAATGGTTTACCAAAGTCAAAACTTTGTGTGAGCAAATCACAAAGTTGGATCCTGAAAATCCAATCATAAATTCCAGGATGCGAAGAATTATTATCTTCCGTTTAAGGCCGGGATTCAGTACTCTTGTTGCAGCAATTCGAGGTTGGGCTACACGGCCAACTCTAACTGAGTTTGAAAATATGTTAGCCAACCAAGAAGCTTTAGATAAGCAACTGTCTGGAGCATCCATCAAGGATGAGGAAAATGCTCTCTTTGGTAATAAAAAGTCATACCAAGATGGTGACAAGAGAAATTTTGGATCGAGTTCTCAAGGTAGTTCGTTCAAACAGAAAGCAAGGAGGATTCAAAAGAGGCCAAGGAAGAGGAGGCTTCCAACGAGGGGGAGCTCGACAAAATCCACAATCAAACCAACAAAGAGATCAAGGGCGACAAGATGATGTTTGCTATAATTGTGGAAAAAAGGGACATTATGCTCGAGATTGTTGGTCAAAACCTGCAGAAGCAAATGTGGCAACATCAAAAGAGCACGAGAATAATGAAGTTGAATGGGATGTTCAAACTTCATATGCAGCTGAACAAAAAGGTTCAAGCAAGTATTCGACGGTGCAGAAATCAATGGCACTAGTCGCGGAAAGTGACAAGCTAATCAATTATAAAGATGATTGGATAATTGATTCGGGCTGGTCAAATCACATGACGGGAGACAAAGAGAGGTTTCTAAACATGTCTGAGTAAAAACGTGGACGAGTTGTTGTGACTGCAAACAACTCGGAGTTTCCAATCACTTATATTGGCAAGGCCATGGTTATCCCAAGATATAGTAACAAACAAGTTCATCTTGATAATGTCTATCATGTATGACGAAAAATTTAATATCGGTGTCACAACTAGCCACTTGGGGAAACTATGTTGTGTTTGGGCCTAATGATGTGAAAGTGTATCCAAGTTTGGAGAAAAATTCATGTCCAATCATGGAAGGGCGGCGTTTGGAATCAGTTAATGTAATGTGCGCTCAAACGGCATATGTGGACAATGTTAGGAAAAATGAGACGGCTGATTTATGGCATGCACGCTTGGGGCGTGTAAGCTACACAAAGCTTAAGGTCATGATGAGTAAATCAATGCTCAATGGTCTTCCTCAACTAGATGTGAAGGAAGATGTAGTTTGTGCTGGGTGTCAATTTGGCAAAGCACACCAGTTGCCATATGAGGAGTCACGGTTCAAGGCGAAGGCACCTTTGGAGCTTATTCACTATGACCTATTTGGTCCGGTGAAGCAACCATCAGTTAGTGGTTATCGTTACATGATCACTTTCATTAATGATTTTTCAAGGTATGTGTCCGTTGATTTTTAAAAGGAAAAATCAAAAACTTTTGACAATTTCAAAACTTTCAAAGAAAAAGTGGAAAAAAATTGGTAGAAAGATTTAGTGTCTACGTACAGACGATGGGGGAGAGTTCACATCCACAGAATTCACACGATATCTACAAGATTGCAAGATCAAACGTCAGTTGACGTGTGCAAACACTCCACAACAAAATGGAGTAGCAGAGAGGAAGAATCGACATCTTGCCGAGATATGTAGAAGTATGGCACATGATAAGAGTGTACCTACACGTTACTGGGCTGAATGCATGAATACTACACATGTGACAAATAGGCTACCACAAGCGAGACTAGAATACGTCTCTCCATTTGAGAAGTTGTGGAAGCTAAAACCTATTGTAAGTCACTTCCATGTTTTCGGGTATGTATGTTATGTCTTTGTTCCGGATCATCTCCCTACCAAGTTTGACAAGAAGGCGATCAGTTTTATCTTTCTTGGGTATGATGATCAAAGGAAAGGTTGAAAATGTTGTGATCCAACTATTGATAAGTATCATGTGTCAAGAAATGTGGTGTTTGATGAAGCATCATCGTGGTGGTCACCACAGGCTATGTTACTGCCAGACTCAACGGAGATTGAGGAAAAACTCAAGAATAAGACAGATGATCAACATGATCAGTCTAGTCAAAGTGATGGTGAATCCGATGGTGAAGAATCTCAACCTTCAGCAGTAAAAGAGAAAACTCCCTGGAGAACAAGAGTACGCCACAAAACTTTTGAAGAAGGTAGACCGAGTTAGGTTGAAGATGTCCTTATCCAGGATAAGGAAATTCAACAACGGTTGAGGAGAACTAGCCGACCACATAAAGCAAATCCTAAGTATGCAAATGCAGCAATGGTGGAAGATACCGTGAAAGAGCCAAGTAGTTACGATTAGGCCGCTCGTAGCAAATATTGGATGAAGCCTATGGAAGAGGAAATCCAAGCACTCCATCAAAATGAAAGTTGGGAGTTAGTGCCAAAGCCAAGTGATGTTAGTCTCATTTCATGTAAGTGGGTGTATATAGTGAAGATCAAGCAAGATGATTCTATTGAAAGGTACAAGGCACGACTCGTAGCTCGAGGATTCTCTCAGCAATATGGGCTAGATTATGATGAAACTTTTAGTCCAGTTGCGAAGAGAACCACAGTACATGTTTTACTAGCACTTGCAGGTAGTAACCTATGGAAATCGTGGCAGATGGACGTGAAGAATGCATTTCTTCATGGCGAGCTTGATAGAGACATATACATGGATCAACCAAAAGGGTTTGAGAGTTCTGATCAACATTATGTATGTAAGTTGAAGAAAGCTCTTTATGGATTAAAGCTTGCGCCACGAGCATGGCATGGTAAGATAACCGAATTCTTATGGCAAAGTGGTTATTCAGTTGCTCCAGCAGATTCGAGCTTGTTCGTTTAAGCTCAAGATGGAAATTTATCAGTGGTTCTCGTTTATGTGGATGATCTTATCATAACTGGAGACGATGAAAGAGAGATTAATCAAATACGATCAAATCTTTCAATAAGGTATCATATGAAAGAGCTTGAAGAACTAAAGCATTTTCTTGGTCTAGAGGTAGAAAGAACCAAAGGTGGGATATTTCTTTGTCAACAGAAATATGCCCAGGATATTTTGGAGAAGTACATAATGCTTGATTGCAAACTGGTGTCAACTCCAACCGAGATCAATGCCAGACTATGTTCTACAAAGGGAAAAGATTTGGAGGATGTGACGATGTATAGACAACTCGTGGGAAGTCTTATATATCTCACATTGACTCGAACTGATGTCGCTTACGCGGTAAGTGTGGTGAGTGTGGTGAGTCGTTTCATGCAAAATCCAGATAAGTCTCATTTGGAAGCAATACGACGTGTATTGAGGTATATCAAGGGAACCGTTGACTATGGAATATTTTACCCAAGTGGTGAATTGTCTGAAATTCACGGGTATTGTGATGTTGGTTATGCCGGTGATCATGACACACGTTTCGGGTGCTATTTCGTGGTGTAGTAAGAGGCAACCTACAGTATCGTTGTCGAGTACAGAGGCAGAGTATAGAGTATCTGCTATGGCAACACAAGAGTGTGTGTGGCTAACACAACTCTTGAAAGATCTATATCAACCAGTTGATTCCGGAGTGAAGGTCTATTGTGACAACATGTCCGCAATGAAATTAGCAGAAAATCCAGTTTTTTATGCTAGGACGAAGCATGTTGAAGTACATTATCATTTTGTACGAGAGAAGGTACTAAGAGGTGAGATTCATCTTGGCTACATCAAGACGGATGATCAAGTCGCAGATATATTTACCAAAGGTTTGGGTGGACCAAAGTTTGAGAAGTTTCGAATGCAACTGGGTAAGATTTCTCGGCTAGCTCTAATATGAGAGTAGTAGTTGAGGGGGAGTGTTAAAACTCAACTACTACTTCCTCTCCGTCCACACAAATGCACTGCTAGAGGTTCATGCTCATAGTCACAATTGTTGGCTTGCCTATCTCTAATAGGCTCATGGAAATTATGTTGTAAGAACATAGTGTCCAACTTTTCTAGTTTTGGATGCTACGTAACTTTAGACGGCAATAAGTCTTATATAGTATAGTGTTTGTATGTGTGAAAGCCACTACTTAAATAGTACTCTTGCATAGTTTATATAACCAAGTGCTATCTAGGAAATGTACTCAGAACTCAAGCATTACAAGAAAAATTGTAGTGTGCTGTAGTATTCGTGAGTCAGAGAAAAATAGTGAGATTAAGAGTGTGTGAGTTTTTTATTTGTAATTGGTATATTTCCAATTTGTTTGAGTGATAATAAAGTTTTTGTAAGAGTCCAAATTTTTATTATCGTCTTACTCTTATCACATAGTATTTTTCATTACGCTTCCGTGTAAAATACACTTTGATTCCCAACATAGCTTGCATTAGAATAATTAATTAAAAATAGAATCTAATATGATAGCAAGTACTCCATTAAAAGATAAAATTTACACCCTTAGAAACTTGATCCTAATATTTGTATATATACAATTATACATGTGTATGATAAGAAATCTTTTTAATGTCATTGCCCTCCTCACTATTAGTTTATTTACTAATTCTTATTATTTATTGTTTATATTACGTTGCATTCAAAATGTTTTGACATTGGCTTTTGATTGGTTTTTTTTTGCCTGATGAGTTATTGATTACAATTTCATCCTATTTAATGGTGTTTATTATAGATGATGGTAGAAAGAGTGCTATGGCTTATGTCGTTTAATCCTTGCACTCATTATCTAATTCCCTTTGTATCAAGTAATAATATGGTGTACCTTTTCGCGCAGGTGGCTATGTGGTTGTTCAAGAAACGATCCCTGACGATAGTGTACCCAAATTTATGGATTTCACGGTATTCACATACTCAATATCATATATACAAGATTGAATATAGTGCTCCGTAATATAGTCATCATTTCTCGTGAATAGACCAAAGATTATCTTGTAATCATATATCTTCTATAAAATACAACATACTGACTTACTCTTAAACTAAAACAAATGTTGATGTTTGGTTTTTGAGGTTCTCTAATGCTCAATTTGTCTTATTCTGTAAAAATAAATTTTAATATCGTGATTCCTACACTATTTATCAAGAGTTATTTAATGACAATATTCTAAACTGTAATGGTCATTCTCAAAATATTACATACTTTAAATTAACTAGGAATATTACAAACTAATACACCTAATCCCATGTAATAGAATTACCTTTATTTTTCAAAATTGCTATATCCCGCCCCCTTATTACTCATCCCGCCCCCTATTTTCATTTCATTTTCCATTTTTGCCCTTCTCTCTAAAAAATCTCTAAAAGTTATTTTTTCCTTTGTTTCGAAAATGAGTGACGGTAATGATTTTTACGAGTATCTTTTTACGTCGTCGTACAATAATTATGATAACGAACCTCGATTTGCAAACGAGTGGAATGCGCAACAACATTATCGTTATAGCGATGAATACGCTAATTATGCTTACGGCGAGGATAGCGGGTTTGATGAAGGGGACGACAATACGGGTCACGAAAATGACGAGTAGGAACGGGTTAACACAGAAACCACGGAAACCACGAAAAACGAGACCGAAAATGCGACGGTAAAATTCGATTTACGAAATTCGTTTTTTTTTAAGTCGACTTATGCTATCGTATCAGATTCGCGTAATAAGCATGGCCAAAACGTGTGAAATACACGAATTAGCCATGGCCAGTTCGTGCAGATCACACGTTTTGGCCCAGGCTCAGACGTGTGATCCACACGAATGGACCCAGGCCAAAACGTGTGATCTGCACGAATTGGCCCAGGCTAATTCGTGTATTTCACACGTTTTGGCCCAGGTCCATTCGTGTAATTAGGGTTTTTTTTTTTTTTAAATTGTAAGTCGTTTTTTTTTTAAAAAAACAAAATGTATTTAATATATATAATTTTTAATGGAATTAATTAGGAAAATAAAGAAGGACCGACGGGAGATGGTGTGAATTACGGCGATTCTTTTATCTTTGAAAATCCCTTTACAACGTTTGAGGAAACATTTGATAAATGTAATGAGGTTGCTTACGGGTTGGGGTTTCATTTGTTAAATCACACGTATCACATGGAAAAGCGTCCCCCGTTTAAATTGATCACATGTGATCGGTATGGACCTTATATAAGCAATGCCAAGAATCCGGAGAAACCGTTAAGGAAATCAGCTAAAAAAAAAATTATGTGTCGATTTGCATTGAAAGTGGTTAAAAGAGGTTTGGCAATGTGGGTAGTGGTTCCAAAATGTGGGTTTCACAATCACTCTTTTGGAGAGTTCCTTGAAGGTCATAGACGTAAAGCACAATTTAATGATGAACAAAAGGAATTTATTAAGCAACAACGTAAGTCTCATGTCAAACCGGGGATGGTTAGATATGCTTTCACACGTTTGTTTCCTGATCAACCGGCACCGCGCTTGAAACAAATATACAATGAAAATGCCAGACTTAGTGCAAAAGATAGAGACGGGAGGAATAGTGTGCAATATATGTTGCACTTGGCCACCGAAGCTGGATATATCCGTGATTTCATGGTAAATGAGGAAACAAGAGCTCTTGAACGTGTTTGGTTTGTTCACCCCGAGGCAGCCCAAATGTTTAAAGCATGGCCAAATGTGATTTTGATAGACTCTACGTATAAAACCAACAAATATGGGCTTATTTTGGTCCAATGTGTTGGTGTCACTCCCGTTGGCAAAATTTTTTTAATAGGGTATGCATTGATAATGAGAGAATCCACCGATGGTTATACTTGGGTTTTGAGGAGGCTGGAATCTTTGTTGGAACCTTGTGTGAAACCGACGGTCATTGTCACTGATCACGAAGGCGGTCTACTTGCAGCACTTCCCCATGTATTTCCAACAACTCCGCATTTCTTGTGTTTGTGGCATATTTACAATGCAGTTGAGACGAAAGCTACAAACTTGCAAAAAGATGGAACTTTTGGAAAACGTATAGCACATGGTGTTTGGAAGAAAGTGGTTGAAGCAAAAACGTTTGATGATTGTAAAAGGGAGTTTGGCGAGTTAAGGAGAAAGTATGCTTATCAACCCGGACTTATCACTTATCTTGAAACTCAATGGTGGGTTTAAATTCATATGTTTGCCAAATGTTTCACTAATTTGGTGATTCATTTTGGTAACACATCTACATCTAGAGTTGAGTCCGCTCATGCGCAATTGAAGATGTGGTTAGGATCAGCTGAGCTGACCTTGGACAATTTGTGGAGACGGGCTGATGTTATGATGCATGGTCAACACATTGAGATTCGAAGGACATTGGAAGATTCAATTAGCAAGACCCTTGTCTCTAATTTGTTTCAACGGCAACTATTTTCAATGTTGAGCGGAAGAGTATCGACGACAGCTATTACGGAAATGGAAATGGAGTTTATTCGCGGTACTAATTTAGGTGATGATATGGAGGGAGAATGTGGATGTACTTTATGGAACACCCATAGATTGTTGTGTGCTTGTATGCTACATAATTTGTGGGTTCAGAACAAAAGAATCCACCCAGAAGATGTGCATGAATTTTGGTCAAGGTTGGCTTACACGAAATCCAGTCATCGTCGTTGTGACCGTAATGAAGTCATGGAGGAAATATTCAATAAAGTTCGAACATCCCACTAATCAGTCCAAAGAGATGTTATTGAGATGCTCTTCAGTAAGTTGTTTCCCGAGAACGAGGTTGTTGAACTCCCGGAAATTGTAGATATGCCTCGTGGTCGTCCAAGGAAGTCCAATACTCGTAATCAATCAGGTGTGGAGCATGCCAGACGTAGGTACAAGAGTACGTCAACGTCAACAAGTAACGATAATGGAGGTACATTCTAGTTTTACAATTAATTTATTTAGTTAATTTTCTGTTATTATTTTCTTTAGTTAGTTTTCTGTTATTATTTTCTTTAGTTAATTTTCTGTTATTATTTTCTTTTAACTTAATGTTGTAAATAATTCAATGTAGGTGAAGGTCCTCCTCTTGAGATAAATAATAATCTTGTCAGTGACATCGAGGCTTTTGGATATAAGGACTTTGTACCGGTGCCGAACCAACATGGGTTTCTAGATGCTTTTGACCCTAGAGGCGATGGTCATTGTGGATTTCGAGTTGTCTCACATGCAAGAAAAGGGGATGAGAAAAACTATCTACAAATGCGACGACTACTATTGCTAGAGTTGAAAAACCAAGTTTATGCGATCATTTACTATGGTGAACGTGACCAAGCTTGTAGACGAATCAAATGGGCTACACATGCACCGTGTCAGAAGCCTAATTGGATGGAAGGCTTGGATTTATTTGGTTTTGCAACGGCTTTCAATTGGACAGTATGTTGCTTGAATATGTCATACTATAATGGTGTAGATTCAAGGTTTGGGTGTTCCACGTACTTACCTCTACGCTACACCAGGTGCTCGAGCTCCGTATGGTATTTTGTGGATACTTCATACAGGTGATCATTAGGTTCGTGTACGCATGAATGACGAATGTGCCATGCCTCCTATACACAGTTTATGGAAGCGTAATCGTTCTCTCGACATTGAATATTATGAATTTATTTATAAAGACAGACTTGATTTTTGGTGGGATTATGTAAATAGGGGACTTTTGCGGGATCCTAGAACTAGTTAGTTTTGTATTTGGTTTGTAATTTAACAATTTATTTATCAAGAATTTATTTTCGTTTTTTGATCTTTCGTTTTTAGTGACAAATTCAAACGACCAAGTCCAACAAAGTCTTAAAATAAACCAACAAACAAAGTTTAAAAAAAAATCCAACAAACAAAGTCAAAAAAAAAAACAACACACAAAGTCTAAAAACAATCCCAACAAACAAAGTCTAAAAAAAATCCAACAAACAACAAAAAAAAAACGTCAATTCCCGCCATCGGTACCACCAATCCTGCCATCGGTACTGAGTGGTCGTTATACACCAAAAATAAACCTAAGTCTACTAACTAAGAAGATAGCGGAAGTAGGGTCGATCTCCACAGGGAGGAAACTAATTAACTGTAATCTAAATCTGCAAGTAACAAACTGGGGGTTTTGAAAATTGGTTTTACTAAACTAAATGAGATTAAAGGAAAGAGAAAATAAAGGATAGAAATTAATACGAATAAATCAGATAAAGAGAAAATATGCTAGGATTCGGTCTACTGCAGTATCGGCATCTATGGGTCAACTAAGTCAGTCAATCTATCAATGAGAAGGGCAATGGTTTTCTCCTCTCGGTCTCAAACCACCCTAGGGATTTTCCTAATTAACTCTCGTTCTCTTAGGAGTCACCTATCAATTCTAAGCAAGTCTTCCCTTCCAATCTCTCGATCCAGGTCGGGGTTAACTATCTAGCCTAGTCTCCTGCGTATACTCATTCGACTAAACCTCAATTAAATTGCAAAGATCGATTCTCATATTCAAGACTAACCAAACTAATCTATCCTAACATGCCTCTACTACAGTTTCCCTCATCCCAACATATAAGAGAATTAGCTACTCATGCTATTAACTATGCTAACAAAGACGATTGAACATAGACGAAAGACATAATAAAATCGTAATCAACAAGCATAGATAATAACGCAGCAGTAATTAGGAAGAGAAACAGTAATTAAGACTAAAGATTAAGAGTAAAAGAGAAAAGAAGAAGTTTACAATCTTAGCAAATCCGGCGTAAAGAACAAATCCCACGTCGATAAACCCGAATGCAAACCAAAGGTAAAGTTCAGAAACTAATGGAAAGATTAATGCTAATTCTGAATGATTAAAAGTGAATAATAGTTCCTGAATAACTAATGACGTAAATAAGAGTCATATATAGTGTCTAACACGACTCTTAACCTAATTAACCTAATGGACTTAAAGCCCGTGATAGAATCTACTCGATCGAGGGGAATAGCCACTCGATCGAGGCTTTTATTCATGGAAATCAGTCGATCGAGCACTTGATCTACTCGATCGACCAACTGGTAAGCGGCTTCTACTCGATCGAGCAAAGGAGGTAGCTCGATCGAGCACTTCTGGCTTCAACTCACCTCGATCGAATGGCAAGGTCCTCGATCGAGGTCTTCTGGCATAGTATGTGGTGTGAGTCATGACTTGGGCTTGATTATGAACGGTTTCACGCTTTCCCATGCAAGAGTTCCTGTCCCGATCTTCCCATTCCTCTAAATGCATGCAAAATGGACTGCTTTGGCTCGGTTGCTGCTACTACACAGCTTATACCTACAAAATAGTAATGAAAGTACAAAGTAGCCAAATAGAGGCATATGGTGATATAATATCACCTAAATGACATAGAAATGCGTGCATAAATGGACTAGAAAGTCTATATAAAATACACGCATCAAACTTCCCCAAACCAAACCTTTGCTTGTCCTCAAGCAACTAAATGCAACTAAATGGAACAAAATAAACCTAGGGGAATGGAGCAAGTCTCAGAGCTAGCTACAAGTCAATGTTAAACCGTTTAATGCACTCGATCAATCATTACAAAGCTTAATGCAAAAGTGAACGAATTCAAACAATCTTGGAAATAAATTAGACTTTCAACCTTGCAAAACTCAACCAAATTCGGACTCTCACGGGTCACTCTTCTCTCAACAAGCAAATGGTAAGTAAATATGTATGAGAGAGAGAAGAAAATATAGTCACTCACCTAGACTACGACCGACATAACATGCATTGCTAACTAATATGAAAGATGATTCAAGCACCGTACACACGCATAACCACCGTTCAAGGACAATCACGCGCCGAACAATTGCAAAGATATGGATATGTGAGGCTAATTGGTAAGAAGGGGCAAAATAATTAATGAAAATGTGAGGGTAAATAGCCAAGCTAGTTCCTAACTAGACCACAATAGAACTCGTTCCATTCTTCCAACTATCAAAATTAAGCTCGATGCCTTAACAAATATAGGCATAAACAACACAAATCCCATAAAACACCTCGACAAAATAATGATAAGCACAGGAGGTGTAAACAACACAACTTCAGCCAATTATTCTTTCCAATATATATTTTTTCATTTTTTCTTTCTTTTTCTTTTTTTTTTCTCTTTGGCTGACTGAGGAAAACAAACCTCTCGATCGAGTGTATTAAGTCACTCGATCGAGGCAATAAAGCACAGAAACTGCTCGATCGAGCTAAACAAAATGCTCGATCGAGGCACAACTAACACTTCTCTTCTTTTTCTCACAAGAAACCCACTCCAATCAATAAAAACGAGCCAAAACTGACACAACGATAGAATATACCTCGACTACTAAACTAGCTCGGCAAAGGTAGGCTTAGTTTGGAATGTAGTTAAGGGCAACAGGCAGATATAGCTTTATGTGGAGTTAATGGGGTAAAATGAGGAAAAGGGAGATGCAAATATTCTCAAAACACGTAATACCGACCACAAACCCAATGCGTGCAGGCAATAAGAAATCAAAATTCATATACAAGCAAATGACACGAGATGTAAGGAGTAACTACTCTCATTCCTAGATGAACTGGTCAAAGATGTCACCAGTTATAGGCTCTAAATCTCAGAATATATAAGTAGTTTGCCAAAAGGTCGAGTTAAGTCTAATAATAAAATTCAAATTCCAAAACAAAATTCATAAATCACTATTTCGATTTTACTACGTAAATCAAGAAAGGTGCAAAGAATAGTAGAAAATAAACTTGTAGTGCGATTTCATCATGAACAAGACTCCAATCCGACTCAACTAAATGCAAAAATAAACGTGATATTTTTGATTTTTTCAATTTTTTTCTAATTAACATGAATTGTAAACGTGAATGCAATGAATGCAATACAAATGCAAATGCAGACGCAAAAGGATGTAAAACACTTCCCCAAACCAAAACAGACAATGTCCTCATTGGCTAAAGCACAACAGCATAGACGGGAAAGGGAAAAACAACCTAATTCATGCTCCTAAGGAATGAAATATATAAAGAATGGAAAGAACTAAAGGAACATAAACAACTCACAAAACAGAGGCTTCCCCAAACCAGCATCAAACTGTGGGTCGATCGAGTAGAAATTCTACTCGATCGAGCAACTTTTCCAGGTAAAACAGCTCGATCGAGTGGCTTGCTTTACTCGATCAAGCACTTCATAATTGCACAGCCCACGACTTTGAACAGTCGAATTCCGCTTCCGTTCCTGCAAAACGATGTCAACCAAAAACCAGAAAATACCAAAAATTGTCCAATAAGAAATATAAATTGTCTATCTAAACTACGGATTATCACGCGATAGTCTAAATGTCTAATTGAAAACGCAATAAATTGTTTTTACAAGTTGCACGGGGTTGCAAACCCGGCTACCAACCAAATAGTTTCATGAGAAGGCCACCGTGTGGCCTTTGACTTGCGGAAGTACCCTCAGCTGCGGTAAGTTCCGTCTTCTTCCTCCACACGTACGTTGGGTTCTTGAATCTAGCTCCACTTCGGAATCACTTGCGTACATGCGAGCTCCTTTGTCCTTCTTGGACTTCTTCTTCTTTACGTCGTCACGCGAACCTGGCTTTTCCTTTTTCAGCTCCAATGCCACTGATTTACTACCTGTAATGGAACACACAACAGCATATTCCTCCAATTCGCTCCCGTGCTGGGGCGGAAGTGTTACGGTAGCAATGGGGATATCACAGATAGGAGCCATAGGCTCGATAGGAACCGAAGCTTTGTCATGCGTGAATAAATCAGGTGCGATATCAGATAAAGGAAGTGCGTAGCATGGTGACACAAGCATAGGACCCTTACTAACATGAGACTGCGTGAATACTAAATTCTCCCCACCTATTTGAAAAGTTAGAGTCTGTAACCCAACATCAATAACCGCTTGCGCAGTATGCAAGAACGGTCTTCCCAAAATGATGGGAGTGTGAGAATCCTCAGGTATATCCAAAACTATGAAATCGACCGGGATAAAGAATTTTCCTATTTGCACAGGAACATCCTCTATGATTCCTAAGGGTCGAGACAAGGTCCTATCTGCCATCTGTACCGTCATGTTTGTACACTGAAGCTTGGTAAAGCCTAACCGTTTGGCTAAAGACAAAGGTAAGACGCTAACACTAGCTCCTAGGTCACATAACGCGTTGTCTATGAGATAGGTGCCTATATGACATGGTATAGAAAAACTACCTGGGTCAGACAGCTTAGGGGGGCATTTGTTCTGGAGGAACGCAGAGCATTCCTCAGTCAACGCTACAGTTTCTATAGTGTCTACGGACCTCTTACGCAAAAGAATTTCTCGCATAAATTTTAATAAGAGGGTACCTTTAATAGGAGGTCTGCAAAAGGAACGTTCACCTTAAGATTGCGTACAATGTCAGCGAACCGAACAAATTCCTTTTCGACCTTAGCTTTCTTCAATCGACCAGGAAACGGAACTGGAATGTCAGGATTACCACGTTGCATATCCTTGACAATTGCATTGTTGATCATCCGCTTGCTTAACCTCTTCGAACGAGCTTCTCGCTCATGAAAACCCATCGATCGAGTATCTAAGTCACTCGATCGAAGATTATCCGAGCTTAAATTGCTCGATCGATCAGTTTCCTCGGTCACCTTATTCGATCGAGCAGCTTGGTTCTCTCGATCGACCACTTGTTCATCTAAATTACTCGATCGAGCATCAACAACCTCTCGATCGAGTAACTTGCTTTCTGATTCACTCGATCGAGTAACACAAATCTCTCGATCGAGTAGTTTCTCCTTCATTTCATTCGATCGACTAGCAATATTCTCTCGATCGATTGCATTACCAGCGACAGTCTTCGCGACATCAGGATGCGCACCAGAAATATCAGCAACTGTACCCGGACTGTCATAAGCAAGACCGCTTCTTAGAGTAATCATATTCAGCGTCTCCTTGTTCCTGTCAGTTTGAGACGGTAACTGCCCGGGTTGCCTAGTCGATCGAACTCCTGCCAATTGAGCAATCTGCGACTCCAAAAGCTTAATAGTAGCATTTGTTGCTTGATCAGTTTTGCTCATTTGGATAGCTAAAGCTTGGATCATAGACTTTAACTCCCCGATTTCTGCAATTCCTACAGATGAGGAACTAGCTTGCTGCGAAGACTGGATGTTCTGAAATCCTTGCTTGTGCGGCGGTTGATACGTCGGCTGTGGTGGTGGAGGTGTAGGATTTAAGACGTTCTGGCTTGTCCATCTCAAATTGGGATGGATATTCCCTTGATTGTAGTACCCATCTCCTTGACGGTATTGTTGAAAGGAAAAAACTTGTTCCCTTTCAGCGAGACAGTCTATAGCCGTGTGACCAGTTTCGCCACACCTCTTGCAAGTAATCATATCATCCTGCTGCAGCAAATGAATCGTCTGCTGGTTATCTTCAGCTTTCTTCTCCCATTTATCAAGTCTGGCATTTAGTTTATCGAATTTTGCATCCAGACCTTCATAATCGATACTAGCTATCGTCCGTGTACCACTCCTCGGATTACCATATTCAGCACAATGGGTTGCCATCTCCTCAATCAGTTTCCAACCCTTATCATCATCTATTTCCTTCTGGAACCTCCCGTTTGACGCGGCATCTAGAATGGCTCGATGATCGTCATATAACCCAGTGTAAAACTGGTTACACAGAAACCGCTGCTCGAACCCATGATGAGGAACAGACCTCACTAGCGTCTTGAATCGATCCCAGGACTCATAGAGATTTTCATGAGCCCTTTGCTTGAAATTAGTAATCTGACCCCTCAAAGCATTCGTCCTCTGCGGTGGAAAATACTTTTTATAGAAAGCCAGTGCGAGTGTGGTCCAATCAGTAATACCCAGCTCTTCTCGATTCAAGTTCTTCAACCAGTCTTTGGCGTTATCAGTAAGGGAAAAAGGAAACAAGAATTCCTTGATCTTGTCAGATGTCACCCCTTTGGAAACTGGAATAGAAGAACAGTAGTCAGCAAAGGTCTCCATATGCCTCCTCGGATCCTCCCCAGCTACACCCCTATACTTATCCTGTTGGACAAGCTTGATATAAGACGGACGAAGATCGAAAGTAGTTCCATCTTCGTCCGTTGTAAGTTTGAATCCTTGAGGTATACATGCAGCTGTAGGCTCAGAATGGCTAGCAATGTTAGGCATCCTTGCTGGCAAAGTAGTCTCAACAGTCAAATCTTCCTTGAAAATGAAACTGTCGAAGACGGATTCAGAAGTACTCAAGTCTTCCTCCTGAATAGTCTTATCTAACCCTCTCTTCCTGCGTAGGAAGGTTCTTTCAGGCTCTGGATTAGCTTCCACTAATTCGAGCCTTTGGGACCTGCTCATACACAACTATAAAGAGAAAGATAAGAACAGTCTTAAGGAATTAGAAATTCCTTAAGACGAGACAGAAATAAATAAACAGAAAATTAAATTGCCTCCCCGGCAACGGCGCCAAAATTTGATGCGGTCGTTATACACCAAAAATAAACCTAAGTCTACTAACTAAGAAGATAGCGGAAGTAGGGTCGATCTCCACAGGGAGGAAACTAATTAACTGAAATCTAAATCTGCGAGTAACAAACTAGGGGTTTTGAAAATTGGTTTTAGCTAAACTAAAAGAGATTAAAGGAAAGAGAAGTAAAAGATAGAAATAAATAAAGAATAAATCAGATAAGAGAGAAATATGCTAGGATTCAGTCTACTGCAGTATCGGCATCTATGGGTCAACTAAGTCAGTCAATCTATCAATGAGAAGGGCAATGGTTTTCTCCTCTCGGTCTCAAACCACCCTAGGGATTTTCATAATTAACTCTCGTCCTCTTAGGAGTCACCTATCAATTCTAAGCAAGTCTTCCCTTCCAATCTCTCGATCCAGGTCGGGGTTAACTATCTAGCCTAGCCTCCTGCGTATACTCATTCGACTAAACCTCAATTAAATTGCTTAGACTGATTCTCATATTCAAGACTAACTAAAATAATCTATCATAACATGCCTCTATTACAGTTTCCCTCATCCCAACATACCAAAGAATTAGCTACTCATGCTATTAACTATGCTAACAAAGGCGATTAAACATATGACGATAGACATAATAAAATCGTGGTTAATAAGCATAAACAATAACACACACTAATTAAGACGAGTAAAACAGTAATAAGGATTAAAACGAAAGTAAGAATAAAAGAGAGAAAGTAGTTTACAATCTAAGCAACTCCGGCGTAAAGAACAATCCACGATGAATAACCCGAATGTATACTAAAGATTAAAAGTTCAGAATTAATGGAAGATTAATGTCTGCTAATTACTGAATGATTAAAACTGCCTCATAGTCTCTCCCTCATGACGTCAAAATAAGAGTCATATATATTGTATCACACGACTCTTAACCTAATTAACCTAATAGACTTAAAGCCCGTAATAGGATCTACTCGATCGAGGGAAATAACCACTCGATCGAGGCTTTTATTCATGAAAACCAGTCGATCGAGTACTTGATCTACTCGATCGACCAACTGATAAGCGGCTTCTACTCGATCGAGCAAAGGAGGTAGCTCGATCGAGCACTTCTGGCTTCAACTCACCTCGATCGAATGGCAAGCTCCTCGATCGAGGTCTTCTGGCATAGTATGTGGTGTGAGTCATGACTTGGGCTTGATTATGAACGGTTTCACGCTTTCCCATGCAAGAGTTCCTGTCCCGATCTTCCCATTCCCCTAAATGCATGCAAAATGGACTGCTTTGGCTTGGTTGCTGCTACTACACAGCTTGTACCTACAAAATAGTAATGAAAGTACAAAGTAGCCAAATAGGGGCATATGGTGATATAATATCACCCAAACGACATAGAAATGCGTGCATAAATGGACTAAAAAGTCTATATAAAATACAGGCATCAAGTATCATGGCCATGTTTTAAATGTAACCTCTGAGCTAGAATACCAGCTTCCCTACCTCGTGGTATAGGATTCATATGCTAGGTTATATGTTAGTTATTTGTTTCATAACATGAAAAGCATATTGTATATGTTAAGGTTTTGTATTTTTCATATACATCTCTTTTATGTTATTCATGTTTTATTAAACTCGACATATCGTGGCTGGGAGAACTCGGAGTTACTCCCCACTGACTGTGGCTTCCGTGTTTATATTTAATGCGGTTGGCAGGTTTGTGATGCATACTTGGGTATATTGACGAGCTAGCGAGTGAAGTATTACCTTGGACCTATATTCGGTTCTTAGGATTGTATTATATTATACACTCTTTTATTTCCGTATTTATACGGGAGATATGTCTCCCGTTTTGGATACTTCTTATGTATAATATTATTTCCTTTGTGTTATGAACCTTTTTCTTTAAGACACCTTTGTTATGATGAATATATTTAATGGTAGGTTCCGGTTTTAAAATTTACCGATTTTCACTAAAGTGAACCTATTAAAAACGTATTCTAATCTTTTATTTATTTAAATTACTTGTTTATCTTTCCGCAAATTCGAGGGTGTCACATTTCAAGAAGGTTCACTAATTCAAAAGAGAGAAGAAGCAAAGACAGTATCGTAGTTGTCGGAAGATCAATCAATTAGGCGGAAGAATTCATCGCTTTAGATCAAACCCTATCAACAAACCCGATTGAAGAGGTCAAGGGGGATGATGGAAGTCAAGTCAATGAAAAGGGAGATGAAACGTTAGTCAAAGGACCAAGAGTGCAACTTACCCGATCGGGTAAGTGTGTACCCGATCGGGTATCCCTGCTGCTTCGAGCAAATTGCTTCAACTTCTCCTTTTTATTCTATATGTTCAATGCTTGACCCCTTCCCCACGAAACCCTAATGCTATATAAAGGATGCTCCAGCCCCTCTTCTCAACACATCTCACATCTTACATCCTCTTCTCATCCTTTCTTCTCTTCTTACACTTCTCTTTAGATTAGGAGAAGGGAGAACTAGCCTCCCTTCTCTCCTTATCTTCTTCTTTTCATCTTTAGTTCTTAGTTTATTTCTGTCCTTTCTACATCAAAACTTTAGCTTAGATTAATAAGAGTTTCAATCTTTGTAATCTACTTTGTTGGGTTCAAGTGTTGTAATTCAAGGAACGATTATTCTATGCAAAGGATTTCTATTATTGTTATCGCTTTCGTTGTTGATCGTCACCTAGGTATTTTCATTTTACCCTTTTGTTTAATGTCTTTATGTTTTCCATTTGATTGTTATTTACATGTTATCTTAGATTCATTTTAGTACCGTTATAATCGTCGTTTCATTTCCTAGATTGTCAATTTAGCGTCGTTATTATCGCCACATCGAGAATCTGATAATATTGTCAAAACAAACTAAACATGTCTATCCTAGTTTTCATTGTTAATATCATCTTAGATTTAGACATCGCCATGAGTGAGTAGTCACCTTTCTAGGGTGTAGGGTAGCCATGTTAGATTGATTAAAATGTGATAATTGGATAAAAGAAATTGTGCTTTTAAAATGTTGTGTCTATGCATGTTTGGACTATAACGATAGTTGACGATTTCTGGCCAAAATCATTTACTAGCATGGAATTCTTTTTCAAGGTAGAGATACGCGAATTGAATAGACAAAGCATGACATGGTGGATTAAGACCTAGTAAATTGCCTAAAAGCCTGCTAGACCATCTGATCTATGATTGTAATGAACACATCATTCTTACGAACTCACAATGAATTATTTGCATGTTCCAAATCCAATTTCATCAATATGTCAATCTACATGTGTGAACCTACTTCCCTAGATGCTTTTCATCACTTGCTTTATTGTTTTCATTTGTTTTTATTTTGTTTTCATTTATGCTTTATATTAGTTTAGATATCAAAATCCTAAAACCCAGATATTCATTAGATAAAACCCAATTGCGAGACATTTCACATCTTATAGGAAACACCATCTCCCTGAGGATCGACCCCTACTTCCCTAATTACATTAATTTCTTATTAACCTAGTCTGGGTAATTTATCTTTGTATCGGGCTTGCGACAGGCCCGATCAACATATTATACATTAAATAAATAAAAGAGAGAAGACTCCTATCTTGACTCCACTACCTAAAAACAAGTAGAGGAAAAAGAGTCCTCTTCTTCCTCCACTTGTGTTGGACGGTCCAAATAGGAGAGGAGGAGAGTTTTATATAAACTCTTCTTCTCTACTTTCTCATGATGACAATTACTTTCACAAAACTAGCAGTAATTTTTGGTGTTCATTCTAGCACAAACAAAGGCATTTCTCAAAGCATCTTGGGTGCAACAATTAGGAGAATATCATCTTGATATTTGTTCTTAGGCCATATTGCTAGGACCGAAGGTTAATTCTAATCTTTATGCATTTCGTTTATGACTCGTATTTCATATATTATAATTTCGTTATAATCCTTAAATTTCATGTATGAAATATACCGATATTTCCCACAAGTGGTATCAGAGCCAAGGCTACGAAATTATTTTATATGATTTTTCATGAATAATTTTTTTCGGTCCAAATTTTTTTTATTCGGCAATTTTTTTTTTATCGGGCCGTGTATTATTTTTTATTATTGTTTTCATTTGATGTATTGATATTGTTGTTTTAATATGTTAAGATGACAATATGATAAATTTGTAGATGTTTTAATTTAATAAGGATTAAATTAGAATGTAAATGAAAATTGTTTTGAATGTTAATGAACATTTGTTTTTGCTATATATTTTCGGTATACATGATGTTAAATTGTTATTTTGCATCATGATTCATTAATTTTAATGATGTTCAAATCAATTATGATTAGTCAAATATTAAGATAATCGATTTAATCATGATTTAGATATTCATTTTAAAATGTTAAATTGACTAATCTAGTTTGTATCAATGTTTAATAATGATTAAATGTTGATAATTGTACCGATCTTGTAATTTTAACAACATCAAAATTAAATAAAAAAAAATAAAAACAGCCCGTAGCTGCTGTTTTAATAAATAAAAAAAATTCGAATTTTTTGTTTTTTTTAAGTTGGCCGAATTTTTTTTGTTTATGCATTATATTGATAATGTATAATTTTTGTTGTGAAAAAGTTCACAAATTTTGGATACCCAATTATTTTAAAAAGGTTTAAAATAATGTTGGATTAATTCATATTATACGATAATATGAATTAAAATTGGATTATGGTTGATTGGAATTATTGTGAGTAATTAAGGAATTGTCACATAATTTTGATCATTTTAAAATAGGTGGTTTGGATAAATTACTCTACATAATTAAGGAATTATGTCTTGAATGATTAATTTATTGTTGATGCATTTTATTTTGATGAATGATTTGTTGAATGGTTTATTTACGTATTTTTGCAATTGGTTGTAATTTGTATTACCTAGTGTGGCCTTAGTTGAATATGTTTTTCGTATTGATAGAAACATGATCTTGATGTAATTTTGATATCTCGAATCTCCTTTTGTTTTCTTTGAAATTATGTTTTTAAATTAGAATGTAAATAGGTTTATATTTTGTAATTTATTAAATGTAATTTGAGAAGACTAAAGATGGAGATCGGATTGCTCACTCCCGCTACATGGACCAAGATGGAAATCAAGACAAGCTTTTCGGATCCTATTTGTATGTATTCCAAAGTTGTATTTTGTTCATTTTGGTAGATAGGCCGCATTAGGACTTTGTAATTTTACGTATTTTTCGTTCTTGTTGCTTTTCATCACATGATAGTTAGTGCATCATATTCCGCCTAAACAAAACCACCTACTACTAAAAATGCATGAAAAATTGACTCATATAATTTGGATGTTAGTTATCATGGACATAAAGATGTCACACGAATTTTAAGCCATCATCTTAGTTTATTCATTCTCGCATGCTAGATATTCGTTCACTTAAAATGAATTAAAATAAAAGTTGATGGCATCTTCCTCTAAAACCTAAAATTGAGACTAGTCTTTATAGGCCAAACTACTATGAATCCCTTCTTCGTCGGTAGGCATATAGGACCTTACTCTCCATATGACCCCTTCTACGTTGGGTAAGTAGTATGTGTTGACTAATTTTACCTCAACATTATAATCCGAAGAGTTTCTCGTGATTATGATGGACTATAGATAAAATTTTATCAACCAAGAATTCTAAAGGTAGAATTAGCCAAGAATTGGCTTATCAATTTACAGATAATTGAGTCTTGGGATCATTTCTATAATTCTTGAGGGAGGTCAATTGTATAAATGCTTGAGTCTTCGCATTCAACAATTGTTTTGCACTAGACTTTGCGGACTGGGAGGCAGCATTACGGAATGCAGCCATTGCTGACGGCAAGCTCCAGTACTTGACTGAGCCAATACCGCCAAACCTAGGCCCCAATGCGAGAGCTAACGAGTTACTTGCTTATAGAGACTTCGTTATGGAAGCGGGTGCGATAAAGAACGTACTCATCTTTGCCATGGAAACCAATTTGCAAAGACGCTTCATTGCCCAAGGTGCAAATAAGATTTTCACCACGCTCACTAACGAATTCTGAAAAGCACCGAGAAGCGTTACTTATGAGCATACCTGTCGCTTCTTTGAGGCGAAACTCCAGAAGGGCTAACCAGTTAGCCCACACATACTTGATATGATTGAGAATGTCGAGAAACTGGAGCCACTTGATTGCAAGATCAGTGAGAGCATAGTCATTGACCATGTACTTCATTCACTTCAAGATGGTTTTGCCCTTTTCAGGGAAAATTACTACATGAATGACATGAGGAAAAGTCTTCATGAGCCACACTCACTTCTCGTACAGACCGAGAAGGATATGAAATTGAGTGGGAGCATGAAGCAAGATGTTCTCATTATTTCCAACAAGTACAAAGGTAAGGGCAAGGCTCACGGCGACCTAACTGTAGGGAAGCCAAAGTTTAAGAAGTCAGGAAAGGGTAAGAGTGGGCCTGGTGAGACTAGTAGCTCACAAGGCAAGGCAAAGAGAAAGGACAGTGACATTGAGTGCCACCATTGCCACAAGACTAGGCATTGGAGGAGGAACTGTCCCGTATACCGTGAGGACATAAAAGAAGGCCGCGTCACTCCTGTTGGTATGTCATCTTATATTCATATGATTGAGATTAACCATGCAAGTTTCGGAACTTGGGTACTTGATACAGGTTGTGGTTCTCATCTGTGTAATCATTTGCAGGGCCAAAAAAACATCACACCTCTCGCAAAGGGTGATGTGGACCTGCGGGTCTGGAATGGAGCAAAAGTTGCTGCAGTCTCAATGGGAACATATGTAATCCAACTCCCGAGTGGATTTGAGTTATATTTATATAATTGTTACTATGTACCCAGTTTATCTAAGAACATTATTTCTGTTTCCGTGCTTGATAAAGACGGTTTTTCATTTTCAATAAAAGACAATAGCTGTATTTTCTCTTTGAATGAAATGGTTTATGGCAAAGCAGTTTCCATGAATGGCATTTATATCTTTGATCAAACAACAGACATATTACACATGAATAATAAGAAAGTAAAGGTTGGTGACAAAGATCAAACTTATCTATGGCACTGTCGTATGGGACACATAAATGAAACACGTGTAAAGAAGCTCATTGAGAATGGGACTATCTCCCCATTTGATTACGAATCATTTGGCACGTGTGAATCATGTCTTATCGGCAAAATGACTCGAATTTCCTTCAAAGGTGTTGGAATGCGTGCTAATGACCTATTAGGACTCATACATACTGATGTATGTGGACCTATGTCAATCAACGCAAGAGACGGCCATAGATATTTTATCACTTTCAAGGATGATTTGAGTAGATACGGATATGTCTACTTAATGAATCATAAAAGTGAGTCCTTTGAAAAGTTCAAGGAATTCCAGAATAAGGTTGAGAACCAACTAGAAAGAAAGATTAAAGCACTTCGATCAGATCGTGGTGGCGAATATCTTTCAAATGCGTTTGAACAACACCTTAAAGACTGTGGCATAGTATTACAGTTAACTCCACCTGGAACACCTCAATTAAATGGTGTGTCCGAACGAAGAAATCGAACATTACTTGATATGGTTCGATCCATGATGAGTCACACGGTAGTACCTGATTCACTATGGGGTTTTGCTCTTTTGTTAGCTGCTCTTATACTTAACCGAAGTCCGTCTAAAGCTGTAGACAAGACTCCATATGAGATATGGAAGGGAACGGTCCCTAACTTGTCCTTTATTCGGGTTTGGGGCTGCGAGGCTTATGTCAAGTGGAGACACGAGGATAAGCTCGGCCCGCGATTGGTCAAGACATACTTTATTGGTTATCCAAAAGGAATGTTTGGTCATTACTTCTATTCGCCTACCGAACATCGAGTTTTTGTTGCGGCTAGTGCAAAGTTCTTAGAGAAAGAGTTTCTCGAGAACAAGTCAAGTAATAGAACCTTCGATCTGTCGGTGATTCAAGAACCAACATTCGAGCAACCAATGGAGGAAGATGTTCCTTCAACTTCTGCTACGGTTAATATTTCTCAGGAACCTAGGAGGTCGGGTAGAGTCTCCATTCCTCCAGACAGATACATTGGTATGGTCGAGGAGAATGATAGAGATGACATTTTGCTCCTAGAGAGTAACAAACCCGCTACCTATAAAGGTGCCATGACTTGTTCCGACTCTAAGCTATGACTTGAAGCCATGCAATCCGAGATGGACTCCATGTATGAGAATGACGTATGGGATCTTAGTTATTTGCCTAATAAGGTACGACCTCTTCAGTGCAAATGGCTTTATAAGATAAAGCATTCTGTAGAAGGACAACCAGACACCTATTAGGCACGACTAGTGGCAAAAGGTTTCACTCAAGTGCAAGGATTTCATTTTGATGAAATCTTTGCACCCGTAGTTATGTTGCGTTCCATTCAGATAATCTTAGCGATTGCCGCTTTTCATGACTATGAAATTTGGCAGATGGATGTGAAAACCGCCTTCTTAAACGGTTATTTGGAGGAGGAATTGTACATGGTACAACCCGAAGGTTTCATTGATCCTAAAAATCCTAAGAAAGTGTGCGGGCTTAAGCGTTCAATTTATGGACTTAAGCAAGCTTCTCGGAATTGGAATCATCATTTCGACCAGGTGATAAAAGAGAATGGTTTCACTCGATGGGTTGAGGAACCATGCTTGTATGTCAAGTCGAGTGGGAGTAAGATTGTTTTCTTGATATTATATGTCGATGACATACTCTTGATTGGGAATGATATTCCTCTCTTATCTTCGGTAAAAGTATGGGTAAAGAACCATTTACAGATGAAAGATCTGGGTGAGGCACAACGCTAATTGGGGATCCGTATCTATAGAGATTGATCACGACGGATGTTATCACTCAGTCAGAAGTCTTATATAGATAAGATTCTTGAAAGCTTCAGCATGACCAACTCCAAGAAGGCGTACCTTCCAATGATTTTTGGGATGCATTTGAGTAAAACTCAGGCACCCAAGACATCGGAAGAGCTCGAACGCATGAGTCGTGTTCCTTATGCATCAGCCATAGTATCGATCATGTATGCCATGATATGCACACGTCTAGACGTGGCATATGCATTGAGTATGACGAGTCGGTACCAAGGCAATCCAGGTGAAACACACTGGATGGCTGTTAAAAACATCCTTAAGTACACACTGGATGACGAGTCGGTACTAAGTGAACTGAATTACATTATATTTATTTTGGTCCGAAATCGCCCAAATGAGCTGATAACTCTGGCAATTATATTGTCAAGTTGATTGATGGTGGATTCAACGAGCCATAAGTCAAACGGTTGACTGATCGATCACAGATACGAGTTATAAAGATACCTCGTAGGACATCGTGACAACGTTATGGAGTCCTAAATGTGTAAAAACATTCAATGTCGGGTCGTGGATTGGACGTCCATAGTGTTCCTAGAGTCGATTCTTTTGACTATCGACTGTCTCTTGAGATTAAGGTAGTTTTTCGATGACTTTGGTTTCTTTCTCATGGTCGACCGTAACAGGAGGCTAAGCAGATTTTTACTGGGTCATTTCATACTGTGCTTGTATATGCAGGATTCAAGTTGAAGAAAAATCCAACCTTTATCAGGTTTTGTTATTTCTCTGGGCCACTCGAGGAGTTGTAACTGAAATGCATGACCATGCTCGAATAATGATTCAGTTATCAGTTAAGTTACTCTCTAGTCGGGAAAACCACTCTTGATATTAATCACCTGTAAAATACGACCTTTGTGAATACGTACTTTGCAAATTGTTTTACATTGAGTGGGAGGAAATTTGGATATGAGAATCGGTTATCGCACATACACTTGTGAGGACAAGTGGGAGATTGTTGGAGCTAGTGTCCTCCACAGTTAGTGTGATAACGTGTATAAATCTATTACAGGTTCACAGGGTATACTTAGTATTCTTACCAATTTATTAACGTTTATCGATAACGGTTGGCTTGCTAGAAGTTTGACATTATTGACATTTTAATGGCGGTGATCAACTGGTCCCTAAAAGTCACACCTAAAGGATGTGTTTGAAAGATGTGATTATATGAAAAATATAATCATATTGATGCCTTATATGACTAAAAGGTTAGTCGATATATATGACTAAAAGGTTAGTCAATGTAATGATGATACGATTATTTAATACGATTAAATAATACTAGCTTAGACAAATTAAATGTTAATTCGTAATTGAATAGAAACTGTTCTATCTAATTAATGTATATAATGTAATTATTTAATACGATTAAATAATGTAAGCTTAAACGAATTAAATGTTAATTTGTAATTAAATATAAACTGTTATATTTAATTAGCAAATTATAAATATACGATATTTATAGTTGACGTATATATTATACGATATTCTCATAATAAATGATGTCAGACCGATATTAATAAATCTACTACAAGATGTTGTATGGACTTATTAATATGTGACAAATGACAATAATAATACATACACATATTATACATTAAATAAATAAAAGAGAGAAGACTCCTATCTTGACTCCACTACCTAAAAACAAATAGAGGAAAAAGAGTCCTCTTCTTCCTCCACTTGTGTTGGACGGTCCAAATAGGAGAGGAGGAGAGTTTTATATAAACTCTTCTTCTCTACTTTCTCATGATGACAATTACTTTCACAAAATTAGCAGTAATTTTTGGTGTTCATTCTAGCACAAGCAAAGGCATTTCTCAAAGCATCTTGGGTGCAACAATTAGGAGAATATCATCTTGATATATGTTCTTAGGCCATATTGCT
Source organism: Heliosperma pusillum (assembly GCA_022085475.1). Classification (NCBI taxonomy): domain Eukaryota; kingdom Viridiplantae; phylum Streptophyta; class Magnoliopsida; order Caryophyllales; family Caryophyllaceae; genus Heliosperma; species Heliosperma pusillum. The sequence goes on along the minus strand of JAIUZE010068558.1, from coordinate 64,164 downwards.
AGGACCGAAGGTTAATTCTAATCTTTATGCATTTCGCTTATGACTCGTATTTCATATATTATAATTTCGTTATAATCCTTAAATTTCATGTATGAAATATACCGATATTTCCCAAAAATTCTTTATCATAGCTTCATCCTTGATAGCCGTCATGGAGTTCTCGGCCCATAGTGCACCATCATACAATTCTCCAAAGGATGTAGATTTTCTCCTCACTTTGCTTTGGAGTAAAGCATTAAGCTTGTTGCGGTAGTAGAAAGCTCGGTCCTCATCATCCTTGATGAGCCTTGGAGCAAAATGAGCAAGCTTGTTAAATTGGGTGGTGAATTCTTGTGCCGACAAGTCACCCTGCTTGAAGTCAATAAATTCCTTGAGCCTTTATTGCTTGAGCTCCTTAGGATAAAATCGGCCTTCTACAAGAGCCTTAAAACATTCCCAATTGAAGTCGGCTTCAAGAGCAGCGGTGGGATTTGTAATCGCCCACCAATTATCGGCCTCCCTCACTATGAAGTGCTTAGATATCCTTACCTTGTCCTCTTCACGGACTTGGTATAAATCAAATTGCTTCTCCATTTCTCGAAACTATTCCGAGAGCTCGGTAGGGTATGGCTCTCTACCATAAGGTATAATCTTACTCCTGGCTATCTGGCTAGCTACCCAAGCGTAACCTCCTTGGTTATTTTCTTCTATATGAGGAGGGACTTGCTCGGCGTGAGCATTAGCCCCATCTTGTTGGTTTCTCAGCACTTGAGTAAGAGCCTCAAGAATGACGTTCTCCACTACTCGAGGTCTAACCATCTTCATAAGAAACAAAAACAAAACAAGTTAATCCTATCACTTAGCAGAAACAAAGAGACTACCAAGTAAAGTCCTTAATCTCTACCCATCTCCCATTTATTATTTCAAGGTCAAGTAGTTTAAGTTTTCGGTTCACGTGTGTGCGTCGGGAGCATTTAAGCTCTGATACCAACTGTGACAACCCTCGCGAATTCGGAAATAAAACATAACAAGCATGTGATTTATATAGCGGAAGATACGGTGTTATTAAAACTTTTTACATGCCAAGATAAAAATACGAGGAATGTCAAATAAATATAAACTAAAATAGAATATACTACAAAGAGACGAAGTCTCTCAAAATGTTATCAAATATCAAAGTTATTAAGAAACTAGCTAAACAACGTCTAGGGGTGAATCGTCAAGGCCAACGCCCGTTAGCTCACACCCAAACCCAAAATACAACAAGCAAAATCCATCCAAGCAAGCAACCTCATCATCCATGAAAAACATGAACGCCACAGTCAGTGGGGAGTAACTCCAGGTTCTCCCAACCATATCACAAATAACATACTTAAACGGAAATACGAAAGTAGAAGCATGCATATAAAATTATACATGTGAAATACGAGAAGAATAAATAGGCAATTCAATATATAAAGATATAGGTGCATGAAGTACATAACCCTAACCATCATATTATAGATAGACTCGGGGAAGACACTCTTAGGCAACCATACACTCATTAGGGCTTGCATATCACCGTTAGCGGCATAAGCTTGATAAGATTGAGACTCGACAAAAAAACCACGCCAAGTCATCCAAAGATCACAAATAATCAATCATACAATCATCCATCCAAACGTACGAATACGTTGACAACATCTCTCACGGTAAATGACACGCACTAGCACCGTGTACATGGCAAGTATGATTAAAATCGCATCCACGGGATAAACATTTCCCTGAACGCATACATGATTCAACATTTCGTATATGTAGACTAATTTCATCCCGGTAGAACGATGATAATAATACGGTCCTAGTCTAAACCTGGCCAGACTCTCGAAATCACATTTTCCGATTCGACATGCGATAAACATTTCGCATCCAAGACTCGGTCAACCATAGAAGTCGAGTACCTCAAATTCGGTCAACCTTCACGAAAGAGGCGGAAAGAGGACAAGCATCATAACAAGCGGTACGCTACATGCAATGACACCACCTCGCAAGTATACAACATTTGACGGCTGGGTCGATCATCGCAAAGCGTTCGCCTCCCAACAACGTCGTCATATGCTCACTAACACATGCAATTAAGCAGTAAGGATACACTCCTCGTTCCGACATTCCAGCCTTATAAGCGAGGAGGTAGCCAGGGGAATGAGAGTACATAGCACTTAACATTTAGTGCTCAATTCATAACATATGTAAAACCGACTCAAAGTGGGATATATCAAAAACCGTCACAAAACATGCGATACAAGCGAATGGAATATCATATATTATAAACATGAATATTTAAAATCATTACATAAAATTATACGGTAAACGAACCATGCGAATTATTATAAATGAAAACATAAGAAAGAAAAGTAAAGAGAAAACCAGCGTGTGCCAGCCGGCACCTGACCGGCTGCCGGCTACCCGGCTGGCACCAATGTAATATATTAAAACCAATGAATATACAGCGTGTCCCAGCCGGTCAAAGGGACCGGCTGCCGGCTACCCGACTGGGACCAATAGTCACTTGAGAAAAAGAAGGAAATATAGGATGTGTCTTAGCCGGTCAGTTGACCGGCTGCCGGTCGGCCGGCTGAGACATATTTCATACCAAAATTAATACGTAACATCCACAAAACATCAGCCACTTCCCAGCCGGTCAGCTGACCGGCAGGCCGGTCGGCCGGCTGAGACCACATGTGCACGAAATCATCACTTAACACCCATGAATATCATCAAACCTCAACTATCATCATCAATCAACAATTATCCTTAACAATTATCAACTAACAACAACTATCATCAACAACACAATTCCTAGGACTAATCATCCTATTCTAAATACGATTACTAACATCAAAAACACATTAAAACACGTAGTGATATCGAGTAACCCTTCACCGTTACCTTTTTGCGTCTTCAATCCTCGTCTACGTCCTCCTTTACTAAGTAGTAGTCTTTGTCGAGGTCTTGAAGGTCACCACCTAAAATTAGACAATAAAAGCTGAATATAATTCACCTTTGAGAAAGACGGATATATTGAAAAGCGAGAAAGACGGTAATTTTATTACCAATTAAGATAGAGGACGATGAGAGGGAAAGATTAAGACGGAAATTAACGAATTTGAGCAAGTAACGAAGGAGTAGAGTCGATAAGGAGCTTGATCAAATATGGAGCTTAGGTTTTTGGTGGTTACTTGGTGAGGAAGAAGGAGTAAGTGGAAATGAGGGAGTTAGGGTTTTATGGGAGTATAAGGGAGTAAGTGGAAAAACATGGGAAAAAGCCCATAAGCGTCTTAAGACGTAACTTACTCGGAATTTCGAGTAAAGTCCGAAAAGGAACTCGGATTTTTTAAATTGGACACGGGAAATTTAATTCTAGGCTAAATCTAAATTTCGCTGAAAAGTATCCGTATAATATTTTTAATAAAAAAAATAGGGTACATTTGCGGGTGTTACATTAATGCTATGACTTTGACACCATCATTGCCAATGGGAGTGTGCTCAAGTTGTGGGACATTTGGATACGAGCAAAGGAAGTGTAGAGGGAGTGAAAAGCAAGCAAATGCTTTTCAATAATTTAGACAAGGGACACCTTACTAAAACTTCTATAATGAAAACACGAATCATCCTAACCTCTCTTACAAAAGCGCAAAGGCATAAATGTCCAAAACCCCAACCATACAACCCCCCCCCCCCCCATGAGAAATCGAGGCCATAATTTCCAACCCAATCAAGGTCAAGGCAATGAGCCCTTTGACCTCCAAAAAGCCATCTTCCAAATGCACAAAAATCAAAACGATTTCTTCAATCAAATTAAAAAAGATAGCAAAGCTAGGACATCACTATTATCAACATTCTAACCCATAACAAGATGATTGAGACTCAATTGTCTTAACTTGCTTCTTTGAGCTTTTAAAGAAAACAAGGAATGTTTCCTCCCCAAGGAAACCCCCCTTCAAGGCATGAAACCGCAAACACCTTACTCTATTGTGGAAAGGATTATATGGGTCCAATTTTATCAGACGAAGGAAGTGATGTTGTTGATATGAGGGAGACCTTGGAAAGGAAATAATTGCATCAAAAGAAGAAAGGAGCTACAGTTGGGAATAATTACAAGATGATTGACTTACCATCAAAATAAAATGAGAAGAAGAATAAAGAGGCCAAGATAGATGAAGCGCCTATTGTTGAGAGACTACCCTTTCCAAGCCGATAAGCAAAGCCAAAATTTGGTAAACACCTTAGGAGTTTCATGCAGATTATCATGAACTTTGAGGTGACAATCCCATTCATCAATTTGATTAGACAAGTTCCGATATATGCAATGTAAATGAAGGATGTGCTCACAACCCACAAAGAAGAGGTCCATAGGCACTATGGAAGCAATGGTGTTCACCGAGGCTAGTTGGAGTGTAAACTACTAAGGTTTACAAGTTTTGATGGATACTAGCCTAGGTTCACTTAAACTGAAAACAATTCAAATAGAAATGGAGGCTGTTTTAGAGAGAGTGACTTATATTAACTGAAATTCAAAGGATATGAGTTAGAGAAGCTTCCCTACAGCAAAGCACAAGAGAAGGGACTCAAAGACTAGTATTGAGACAAGTATAAAGTGTTACAGCAAGGCAAAAACACCCTAGACTAAGCTCAAACAGCAAGCAAGTTAACCACAGCAAGGCACATATATAACTTGACTCACAATACAAGACACTGATCAGACACCTTGAAGATGTATCATGCTTGGCTCAAACTACAGCTCTTAGCACAAGTTTGATAGGTTTGAGGGATTTCTCAAGTTAATTCATTCATAAAAAGTCTGCCTTACAACATCATACAAGACCTCCTTATATAGGGAGGCTGATATCTTGTGAACCATTGGATGTATAGATCATCCAAGGGCCAGCTTAGGATCTAAACTACTTCAACTGACACTAATTAAGAACCTCACAAGAGGACGAGTTTAACAACTAGCTAGTACAGACACAAAAGACACAAACAGACTGATGCAAAAAGCAATAAAGCGGTTTTTGTATTTTCCCTGAAATAGAACTCTGTTGTTCTTGTTGTCTTGCTGCTTTGCTCTGGGTGTTTTGTTGCTCCTTGGGACTCTCCACTCTTATTAGAACTTAGATAAACCTGCCGTGGATGAAGACAAGTTGACTTAGGCAAAAGGAAACCACATCTGAACATGTACTGCCTCTGCTATGCTGCTCACTGGACTCTAGCTTGGGGTGTCTGTTTCATGAGTTTTTGCTAGACTTCAAAAGGGTTTGTCCTGGGAAAACTTGTAGCTTAGAGGGTTGGCTTGATGGTAGGCCATGGTGGGGGTGGTTGGGATGCCCTGGTGTACCTCCTAGGTGAAGGGTTTGTTGATTGGTCTGCCTGGTCCTGAATGGTTTTGTTTCTGTCTTGTGTGGGTAATGTGGGTTGTGTTGGGGCTTGGCATGGGTTGTTCAGCCCCGGACTGTCTCCTTCACTGGTGTAGCTTGGCCTGGCTTGGTTTTGGCTTGTCATAGCTTGTTGTTTGGACCTTGTAACTCGAGCCTCCATCTGAGGGGTCCTTGGGGTCAGGCTTGTCTTGTTTGTGGCTTGATCATCAAGGCCCCTTGAGTGAACTCCGGCTGCAGCCTCCCCAGGTTGAAAAGGGCTTGACCTCAAGCCTGTGTCTTCCTCTCCCTCAGAGTCTTCAAAGAAGGGACAAAGATCTACAACATTGAATGTCCCATGGACTGCATACTCTCCTGGTAGATCAATTTTGTAGGCATTAGGACCTATCTTCTCTATGACTTGAAAAGGACCATCTGCACTTGGTTCTAGCTTGTTCTTTCTCTTGGAAGGGAACCTTTCTTTCCTTAGGTTGATCCATACTAAGTCTCCTGGTGCAAAGTCTTTCTTGATCTTAGGAACCTTGGCATTCTTCTTGTATAGATCATTAGTTTTCTCAATCTGTTTTCTTACTGATTCATGGAGTTTTAGCATTTGTTCCACCCTCTTCTTGGCATCATAGTGGATCTCTGACCTGCACACATTAGACAAACTTAAAGGCATTAAGGGGTTAGTACCATAGACCACTTCAAAGGGGGAGTGGCATGTGGCTGCTGATGGAGCTCTATTGAAAGAGAACTCTGCTTGAGCCAACTTCAAGTCCCAATCCTTGAGCGATTTGCTGACTATACACCTCAAGATCCTTCCCAAGGTCTTGTTGGTCACCTCAGTTTGACCATCTGTTTGAGGATGATGGGAGGTACTAAACAACAACCTAGTGTTAAGCAGCTTCCACAATGTTCTCCAGAAGTGGCTCACAAACTTTGTGTCTCTGTCAGACACAATAGTCCTTGGGACTCCATGTAATCTTACCACCTCATCAAGGTATAGCTCTGCTACACTCACAATATCCTCAGTTTTCTTACAGGCAATGAAATGTACCATCTTGCTGAACCAATCCACAACCACCATGATAGAATCTTTCCCTCTTGCTGTCCTAGGCAATGCTACTATGAAATCCATGCTTACATCTTCCCAAGGCCTACATGGAACTGGTAGGGGGGTGTAAGGTCCTGCTTGAAAAGAACTCTTGGCCTTTTGACAAACTCCACACCTTCTGAGCACTATTTGGACTTCCCCCATCATCTTAGGCCAGTAGAATTGATCCTGTAGTATGTCCACAGTTTTCTGAACCCCAAAGCGTCCTCCAAGGCCACTTCCATGTACCTCCTTGATCAATAGACTCCTATAAGATCCTCTGGGAACACACAGCTTGTTTCCCTTGAACAAGAATCCATTTTGCAGAGTGTAGGGTGAATCAATGGTCCTTGTTCCCTTTTTCTGTGCTAACCAATCTTCTGCAAAGTCTGGATCTTCTTGATACATGTCCTTCATGAACTCAAAGCCAAGAACCCTTTGCTCCATGGTTGATAGCAGAGTGTACCTCCTAGACAATGCATTAGCCACCACATTTTGTTTGCCCTCTTTGTATTTGCTAGAAAAGGTGAATGACTGGAGGAACTCTACCCACTTAGCATGCCTATGACTGAGCTTATGTTGGCCTCCTATGTACTTCAATGCCTCATGATCAGAGTGTAAGACAAAAGGCTTGGGCTTCAGGTAATGACTCCAATGTCTCAGAGCTCTGATAAGAGCATAGAACTCTTTGTCATATGTAGAATAGTTCAGCTTAGCTCCACTTAGCTTCTCACTGAAATAAGCTACAGGTTTCTTCTCTTGGATAAGGACAGTTCCAATACCTACTCCACTTGCATCACATTCAACCTCAAATAGGCTGTTAAAGTCTGGCAACCTGAGGATAGGTGCACTGCACAAAAGTTTCTTTATGTGTTTGAAAGCTTGCAAAGCATTCTCAGTCCAAGTGAACTCTCCCTTCTTCATACACTCAGTGAGGGGTGCTGCAATGGTGCTAAAATTCTTAATGAATCTTCTGTAGAAGGATGCTAAGCCATGAAATCCTCTTACTTCTGTAATATTCCTAGGGATAGGCCAAGACTGGACTGCAATGATCTTGTCTTGATCAACTGAAATACCTCTACCAGATACCACATATCCTAGAAACTTGACTTCCTCAGTCATGAAGGTGCATTTCTCAAGCTTCCCAAAGAGCTTGCTCTCCTTAAGTATTTCAAACACAGCCTCAAGATGCCTCAAATGATCATCCTTGCTCTTGCTGTAGATGAGAATATCATCAAAGTATACCACCACAAATCTCCCTAGGCAAGGCCTAAGCACTTCTGTCATTAATCTCATGAAGGTACTTGGGGCATTTGACAGGCCAAAGAGCATGACAAGACACTCATAAAGGCCATGCTTTGTTTTGAAGGCTGTCTTCCACTCATCCCCTTCCCTGATCCTCAATTGATGGTAACCTTGCCTCAAATCAATCTTAGAAAAGAACCTTGAACCACTCAGCTCATCCAACATGTCATCAACCCTAGGTATAGGGAACCTATACTTGACTGTGATGTTGTTGATAGCCCTGCTATCTATGCACATCCTCCAAGTCCCATCCTTCTTAGGAACCAATAATGCAGGCACAGCACATGGACTTAAGGATTCCCTTACAAACCTTTTACTCATCAACTCTCCCACTTGTGTCTGCAGCTCTTGTGTGGCCTTGGGATCACACCTATATGCTGGTCTATTAGGTAGTACAGACCCTGGCACAAGGTCTATCTGGTGTTCAATTCCTCTTAAAGGGGGTAAGCCATCAGGAAGTTCCTCTGGGAACACTTCCTTGAACTGATCAATGAGGGGCTTAAATTCTGCATGGATTACCTTACACTCCCCTTCTTGAACTTCTTTTGATAGCAACATTAATATAGGTTGCTCTTTAGTACATTCTTTGACCATTGCTAATTCAGATAGAAACAAGACTCCACTAAAATCTTCAGCCATACTAGGACTCCCATAGCTCTTCTGATGTGGTGGCAAGGGGGCTAATGTCACCTTCCTGCTCCCATGCTTGAAGGAATAGGTGTTGCTTCTTCCTTGGTGTATGGAGCTTTTATCAAACTCCCATGGCCTTCCTAATAACAAGTGACAGGCATCCATTGGAACCACATAACACAATACTTCATCCTTGTACACACTTCCAATGGAGAAAGGGACCATGCATTGCTTATCCACCTTAACCTCTGCTCCCTTACTCAGCCATCTCAACTTATAGGGGTGAGGGTGATCTTGAGTGTTCAACTTCAGCTTATCAACCATAGTAATAGAGGCCACATTGGTACAACTGCCTCCATCTATAATAAGGTTACAAACCCTCCCTTGTATGGTACATCTGCTCCTGAAAATGAGGGACCTTTGATCCTCCCCCAAAGGTATCTGTTGTGAATGCATTACTCTCCATAGGACTAAGTTGTGGCCTGTGTCAGGGAGTGCCACTATTGCCTCCTGACTAGACTCTTCTTCCTCACTCACCACTTCTTCAACCTCAGGCTCATCCCTCTCATACTCAACTAGACCCTCTTTCTCCCAAGCCTCAACCTCCATTATAGTTAAGGTCTTCTTAGAAGGGCAATCCTTCTTGAAATGTCCATAGCCTTAACATTGGAAGCACCTAATTCTGTTATCAGTCAATGAAGTGCTTGGCTTTTGACCCATGATGCCCTTTCCCTTGTCTAAGGTAGGTGGGGGTGCTGTCTTAGAGGTATCCATGGTTCTCAACCCACTGTAAGGTCTGGTTTGAAAAGGCCTAACAGGTCTTGGTGTAATAGGCTTAGTCTTCCCTATCTTTTCAATTCTCAGAGATAAGTTGACAACATCATCAAATGACCACAGAGGTTGCATCCTCACCTTGTTAGCAATGCTCTTATCTAGACCCTCTAAGTACCTAGCAATCCTTTCCTCAGGTTTCTCATTTATATCACACTGCAAGGTGAGTTGTTCAAACTCTCTCAGATAGGATTCAACAAGTTTGTCTCCTTGTTTCAACTTAGACAACTTGATAAACAGATCCTGGGTGTAATCCTTAGCAACAAACTTGTCTAACAGTTTCTTTTTCAGTTTAGTCCAAGACTTGATGGGTTCTTTGCCTTCCCTAGCCCTTAACCCTTTCATGGTTTCATATTAAAGGGAAGCATACCCTTTTAGTTTAAGGATGGCTACTTTAAAAGACTTAGAATCATTATATCCTTTGTACTCAAAGATCCTTTCTACTTCTCTTAACCATTCTAACAAATCATCAGGATTAAGACTACCAGAAAACTCAGGGATGTCTACCTTAAGATGCTTGTCTATGTGCCTGTGAATGGAAGCCCTGTTTCTTGTTGAGTCATCTGAGTCTGGATACTCTTCATCATCAGGTGGCCTTCCTCTGCCTCCTCCTTGGCCTCTTCCACGCCCTCTGCCTCTTCCTCCAGCAAGCAAATGGTTGCCTATTACCTGGTCCAGGGTTCTAGTTAGGGTGGTTACAATCCCAGCCAGATCCTCCATCCTTGCTTCTACTCCTGCCAGTCTCTCTTCACTCATTGGGCTATTTTTGTGTTTTTAAATGTAGTTAGGGAAAATGAACTCACTAAGACTCTCAACCAAATCTATGATAACCAATTTGGAGTGTAAACTACTAAGGTTTACAAGTTTTGATGGATGCTAGATTAGGTTCACTTAAACTGAAAACAACTCAACTAGAAATGGAGGCTGTTTTAGAGAGAGTGACTTATATCAACTGAAATTCCAAGGATATGACTTAGAGAAACTCCCATACAGAAAAGCACAAGAGAAGGGACTCAAAGACTAGTATTGAGACAAGTATAAAGTGTTACAGCAAGGCACAAACACTCTAGACTAAGCTCAAACAGCAAGCAAGTTAACCACAGCAAGGCACAGGTATAACTTGACTCACAATACAAGACACTGATCAGACACCTTGAAGATGTATCATGCTTGGTTCAAACTACAGCTCTTAGCACAAGTTTGATAGGTTTGAGGGATTTCTCAAAGTTAAATTCATTATTTCATAAAGTCTGCCTTGCAACAACATACAAGACCTCCTTATATAGGGAGGCTAATATCTTGTGAACCATTGGATGTATAGATCATCCAAGGGCCAGCTTAGGATCTAAACTACTTCAACTGACACTAATTAAGAACCTCACAAGAGGACGAGTTTAACAACTAGCTAGTACAGACACAAAAGACACAAACAGACTGATGCAAAAAGCAATAAAGCAGTTTTGTATTTTTCCTGAAATAGAACTCTGATGTTCTTGTTGTCTTGCTGCTTTGCTCTGGGTGTTTTGTTGCTCCTTGGGACTCTCCACTCTTATTAGAACTTAGATAAACCTGCCTTGGATGAAGACAAGTTGACTTAGCCAAAAGGAAACCACATCTGAACATGTACTGCCTCTGCTATGCTGCTCACTGGACTCTAACTTGGGGTGTCTGTTTCATGAGTTTTTGCTAGACTTCAAAAGGGTTTGTCCTGGGCAAACTTATAGCTTAGAGGGTTGGCTTGATGGTAGGCCATGGTGGGGGTGGTTGGGATGTTCTGGTGTACCTCCTAGGTGCAGGGTTTGTTGATTGGTCTGCCTGGTCCTGAATGGTTTTGTTTCTGTCTTGTGTGGGTAATGTGGGTTGTGTTGGGGCTTGGCATGGGTTGTTGAGCCCTGGACTGTCTCCCTCACTGGTGAAGCTTGGCTTGGCTTGGTCTTGGCTTGTCATAGCTTGTTGTTTGGACCTTGTAACTCGAGCCTCCATCTGAGGGGTCCTTGGGGTCAGGCTTGTCTTGTTTGTGGCTTGATCATCAAGGCCCCTTGGGTGAGCTCCTGCTGCACTAGTAGTGTCATCCTTAAAGATACCTTGCCCCTAAAGTTGAAGGACCCCAGAAGCTTCTCCATCCCATGCACCACTGGCAACACCACTATCAACAAAGCTCTATGTGATCTTGGGGGAAGTGTTAGTGTCATGCCCTACTCCGTGTGTGAAAACCTTGAGATGAGAAATATCAAGTGCACAAACATGACCTTGCAAATGGCTGATCGACCAATAAAAAGTGCACTTAGAGTTCTTAAGATGTTCCGGTCTGAGTTGAAATTTTTTTTATTCCGGTGGATTTCATTATCATTGATATGGCCGAGGATGATCACATCTCAATCATTTTTGGGAGGGTCATCTTGCACACCGCCGGTACGGTAGTAGATGTACAAAACGGAATGCTAACCTTTGAAGTCAGGGATGAAAAAGTGACTTTCAACCTCATCAAAGCAATGAAGGCCCCCGACTTCTATGAACCTTTCATCGTGGTTGAATCTAGTGCTCGCAAGTCTGAACCGACGCGAATCCGAGAATTTTGCGAATCAAAACCAAACTGTAACCGGATGCGACCCGATAATCAGTGACCCAAACCCGACCCGATATTGACCCGATTAAATTGATGACCTGCCAATTATTAAGCTTAATATTGAAAAAAAATGGAAATGATTTAGTATTTATATTTCATGCGTATGACTTAATCATGAATTAACTAAATAAAATAATGGTTAAAAACAAAATTTAATGGTCAAAACTTAAAGTAATGAGATAAAGTAACCGGACCCAAAAATAGCCCGACCCCAACCCGACCCGACACATCAATTGACACGAAATGACCCGACCCGATAACGACCCGAACCCAACCCGACTCGACCCGAAAGGGTAGGCTGACCTGAACCCGATATGACTCGACCCGACCCGACTTGACTTGACCCAACCCAAACCCGACCCAACTAACCCGATTACCACCTCTAGTTGAATCCACCCTGGATGAAGAAACGTGCAGTGAGCCTCTCTCGAATGAAGAGGAAAGCTACTCCCTGATGGAAACCTTTTATGCTTCAAAAAGGAGTAGCTAAGAAGTGGATGAAATAGAGATTGCTCTATTTGGCAAGCTCAAAGTCTTTGGCAACCAAAAAAAGGAAGATAAGTTGGGGACGGCGTCTCATGATTCGATTTCGCAAAATGAATGTGTTAAAGACTTCATGGATTATTATGGTACCTGTATGATTGTAAACAGTTTATGGGACGATGAGTTCGAAGGAATGGAGAACCCTTATGAGGGGAATGTTAGGTTGAATGATGAGGACCTTGAGTCCTTGGGTGAAGAGTACTTAGATGTAGCAGAAACTTTTGTTCAATCAACTTCCAATTTCCACGTGGAATCCCTTCAAGCCTTTGATGATCTCTTTTGGGTGATTGACAACTTGTCCTTCAATCATTTCCTACCACCCTAATCAAAAGAAGAAGCTTGTAAGTTTGGTGGAGTCTTTGAGAAACCATCACTTGTAAATACTCTTGTCCCTTAAAACGTGACATGTATTTTAGTTTACTATATTGCATGTGCATGAGTATGTGAGGGAGGGTATCTAATGAGTGTTTGGATTGAGTTATTAGGCCAGTTTTTAAACTTAGGTGAAGCATGAAGTGCACCTAAAGAGAAGAAGAATAAAGAAAAAAATCACAAGTTATGAAATAGAGCCTAGCTCGACTCGAGCTAGTTTAGCTCAGTCAAGCTAGGTTGCAGCTCACCCGAGCTGGCACATAGGAGCCCTAAAATACGTTACTTCCAGCCAACTCGTATTGAGCTGGTCGTAGCTCACTCAAGCTGGAGATGCTGGTCGCCTGAGCTACCCCTTAACCTCTTTTTCGTATTTTGTTTCCTTTTTTGTAAGTCATATTGATGTATGTTATTTTTGATTGATTTTGTCCCATGAGTTAGCTCAGTTTTACATGTCATTTACACTCTTTAAAGTGATTATGTGAGCTAATAACATTCCTTAGAAATTTCTTGTGTTCAATTGAGTTTTGTAGTTAAAATGACGATTATGCGCCTTTTCCTACTAAACGGGCATTTATTTTAAAACACGAATATAGAAGAAGCGAGTCTTGGCAAAATAAAGGTATCTCGGGATTATTCACTTGTCCCGAAGAAGAATAAACGAATTCGGACCTATTGCCTATGAAGAATTAACAAAATGAACAAAGCTAATTCAAAATGAAGCCAACCCCTAACCTCAACCATTATGCCATGGGGTCAATGAAAGTCAAGGATATACACTCTATTGAGCTCTCAAAGAAGGATATCACGTTCCATGTCATGTTTGGAGCACAGGGATGCGTGCAAGAAAGGAGAACAAAACAAAAGAGCGTAGAAACATGACCTAAACTCGATCGGATTCGAAAGATTCTAGTCGCTCCTCGTTTGAGCTCCCTCCAATTTATTAGGGTTCTTGAATTTTATTAATTTCACACGTCTTTCAAGTCCTATATAAGAAGGGGATTGTAGCACAATACAACACATCTCACAACTCAAAATATCTCATATTCACTTCTTAGTTCTCCTTCTTATTTCTAGTAAAATTCTCTTAGTTTTTGATCTTTTATAAGCCTTGCAAGAAGAAGTTCGGTTGTTTAGGGTGTTTACATAAATTTTTATGGATTGATCATACTCTAATTCAAGCCTTAATTCAAGTAATAATTTTGTCCATTTGTTAGTTCTTATAATTATTCAATTATATATCTTTAGCCTATGTCATAATCTAGCTAGTTCTTGTTTATATAAATTTGCAATTGTTGTTATCACTTTAGTTCATTATCATCATCATATCTTCATCACAGTTATAAACTTTTGTCTTTCAATCATAATCTAAAATGACTAGTTTAACTCATCTTATCATAAAAATCACATTATTATACTTAAACATGAGTGAGTGTATTTAATTCTAGGGGTATAGGGTAACCATGTTAGATTAGTAATTTGGAATTGTTGGAAAAAGAACTATTACTTTTGTATCATTGTTCTATTGCATGCTTGGATTGTAATGTTGGTTATTGATTCTTGATCACAATCTTTGACTAAATCTGATGTTCTTTCCTTAAGACTAAATGATAGGAACTGAATAGACTAAGCATAACATGGTATTTCAATCTAGTTAAACGTGAAAATTCGCTAGAAATTGTCCTATGGTAGCAACAATACGAAAGATGTTGTATGGCCTAAACAATGAATCAATTGCATGTTTTCTAAATTCAAACTTTGACATAAACTAATCAACATGTGTGAACCTATCACCCTAGAACTTTTATTATAATTGTTAACATCATCATTTTACTTTTGTTTGTGTTTTTACTTTGTCCACCAAATCTCTAAATCAACCTTTGTCCTAGATAGAACCTTTATCACAAGATTATCGCAATAATAACTCCCTGAGGTCGACCTCTTGCTTCCCTAATTACATTTATTGTTGTTAGCGTAGTCCAAGGTTATTATCTTTTATTTGAGTACGCGATAACCCTGTCAAATTTTGGCGATGTTGCCGGGGAGCACAGTTTTCCTTACTTGTAATTTTCTTGTGATTTGTTTTATCTTGTGTCTTTTTCCATTTAGATATTTCGTTCTAGTTTTACAGTCTTATGCTCAGATCCTCTCGACTCGGGACGTTTACTCTATTTGACTCAGAAGTCGAAAAGACTTTGCGTAGGCATCAAAACGTTTTCAACGAAATTTTGCAAGCTTCTGACATTTCAAGTTTGGACCGTATTCGTAATACTTATTCGGATATTTACCCTAACCTTGAAAAGGAAGAATATTTTCACACCCCAAAACGCATAAAACCTACACAAGCTTCACAAACACTTCGACCACCATAAAAGAAAATGGTACGTGTATCTGATCATTCCAAACCTACCGCTGAAACATTCCCAAGAGGTATTTCTACTCTCAAAATCACCGCTAGAAACTTTGAAATCAAACCTGCCTTCATAAGCCTCATAGGAAGAAGTCAGTTTAGTGGTAGTGCCACCGATCGAAGACCCAAATATACATATCAAAAACTTTGGAACCGCTTCTTTCTTTTTCTTTGACTGGAAAAGCTAAGCTTTGGATCAATAACCTAGATAGAATTGCCGTAGGGATCACCGATTGGAATAGTCTCGCCCTTGTCTTTTACCAAATATATTTCCCACCTGAAAGAAATGCACTCTTAGGAAGCCAAATAACTGGATTCTGACAATGGGGCGACGAAAGCTTATATGAAGCATGGGAAATGTATAAGGAATTGAAAAGAGAACGTTCTCATCATGGATAAGATTTATGGTTTTTAGCCATCACTTTCTATAACGATTGTAGTGGCGAGTCACCATGCATCCTAAACTGTGCGAACAATTTGACCAAATTGATGTAGTCATTGCCCACACAACTATCGAATCTATGGCAATTAACGATTTCCAATACAACAATTCACCTGTTACGCTGATAAAAACAAAGCAAGAAGACTCCAAGGTAGCACGTCTAGAAGATGAAATAGCCCTTCTCCAACAACAAATGAGAACCTCTTCCCAATCTGGACAACATGTCAACCGCCAGTAGCCATGTGATAGTTTGTGAAACTTGTAGAAATGGAGAGCATGGTTCTCAAGAATGTAGAAGTTCCTCTGAGCAAGTGAATGCCTATCAAAATCGAAGACAAGACAACTTATACTCAAACTTTTACAATGAAAACCCAAAATATCATCCCAACTTATCCTACAAAAGCACCAATATTCAAAATCCACACCAATAGATTCAACGTCAAAATCAATCATTTGTGCCCCACTAACAAAAACAATTCAACCCACCTGGTTTTCAAAACTAAAATCAAAGGTCTCAACAAATTTTCAATCAAAACTACCAACACCCACAAAATCAATCATTTCCAAATCAAGGCTAATCTTTCACCCAACCAAAAGACTCCAACATGAGTAATATTGAATTTATACTTCTACAAGTGGTTCAAAAACAAGATTCAATGCTTGCCCAATTCCAAAAAGGTGACCAAGCTAACGATGCGGCCATCAAAATGCTTGAAAGTCAAATAGCCCAATTGGCAGCATCAAATGCACAAAGAAAACGTGGTCAACTCCCACCCCATGGTGAGCAACCAAGAGACACCACAAACTCCATCACTCTATGAAGCGGTGTAAGTTAAAATGAACCATCTATATCGAAAGAGCCCAATGAGGTTGTGGACAACAACCATAATAATGCTTCTAAGGACGTGGACAACTTCAAAGTTTCCCCTGAAAAAGTAGGAGATGTTCCCCAAGGGAAATATGACAAAGTGAAGGAGCCAATCAAGATCCAAGTTCCGTTTCCCCACCGTCTAAAGAAAACACACAAGAAAACTCAGTTCAGTAAGTTCTTGGAAGTGGTAAAGAACCTTTAGGTAATCGTTCCTTTTACTGAATTAATCACCCAAATCCCTTCCTACAATAAATTCATGAAGGACATTTTGACTAAGAAGAGGACTTTAGACAATGTTGAAATTATAGCATTCACCGCCGAGTGTAGTGCTGTTTTACAAAGCAAGTCCCCTCCTAAGTTAAAAGACCCTGACAGTTTTTCAATCCCTTGCACTATAGGTACTTACACCATAGATAAAGCCTTATGCAACCTAGGTGCCAGTGTTAGTGTCATGCTTTACTCTATATGTGAAAACTTGAACATGGGAATTCTAAAATGCACTGGTATCACCTTAAAAATGGCGGACCGTTCTTTAAAACAACCAATGAGAGTTTTAGAATATGTGCTCGTTAAAGTTGGGAAGTTTTTTCATTCCTGTTGATTTTATCATCCTTGACATGGCAGAAGATTCACAAAACCTATCAGTTTAGGAAGACCTTTCCTACATACCGCCGGTACGGTTATCGATGTCAAGAATGGTAAATTAACACTGGAAGTGGGAGATGATAAAGTCATCTATAACTTGAACAACGCTATGAAAAGCCCAATGCTAAAAGAGTCTTGTTGTTTCATTGATATCGTAGATTCCATTGTAGATGATTCTTTACATCGATCAAAAATCAAAGACCCCTTGGAGGCAATTTTGTTGTTGGAAGATTTTGCAGGGGGTGTTAGCATAGAGAGCATTGAGATTCCCAAGCTAGAAGTTGATCTAACTGGAGAGGAACTCTCGCTGGAGCACCCGCATCGTCATTGGGTGGCACATGTGTATTGACTGTAGCAAGCTGAACCAATCCACAAAGAAGGACCATTACCCTTTGTTGAACCATATAATTATATGGTTATGTTTTGATAATTACATGTATGTTTGTATAATGTATATGCTTGTGCTTGTAATATTTTTTAGTCTTTGATACATTAAGCATGATTTGGCACGTGAAGGTATAGCTAATTTGTAAAGCAAAGGTGAATCTATGTTATAGGTCATTATACTATTACTCTAGAAATGTTGAAGCAACGTTATAGGTGTTTCTACTATAACTTTAATGACTATCAAGCTCCAGATCAAAGATGAAGTCTTAAAGAAGCTTGTGGAGCTCAAGATGAAGAGCTTGTGATTTGAACAATGTGATGATCAACATACCGAAGATCTCCAGGAAGATTTTGTAGTATAGGGCGTCATCCAATAACGGTAATCCCAACTGTAATTTTGGGAAGTAGAGTTATAGTTGTTTTAACTATAACCTTACCTACCAAGCTCAAAGTTATAGGTAAAGCTACTATAACTTTTGTGACAAACCTCGCGAATGCGGAAATAAAAAATAACAAGCATGTGATTTATATAGCGGAAAATACGGTGTTTTTAAAACTTTTTACATGCTAAGATAAAATACGAGGAATGTCAAATAATTACAAACCAAAGTAGAATATACTACAAAGAGACGAAGTCTCTCAAAATGTTATCAAATATCAAAGTGATTAGCAAACTAGCTAAACAACGTCCAGAGGTGATTCATCCATGCCAACGCCCGCTAGCTCACACCCGAACCCAAAATACCACAAGCAAAAAGCCATCCAATCAAGCAACCTGTTCATCCATGAAAAACATGAACGCCACAGTCAGTGGGGAGTAACTCCGGGTTCTCCCAGACATATCACATTAAACGTACATAAACAGAAATACAAAAGTAGAAGCATGCATATATGAATATACATGTGAAATACGAGAAGGATAAATAGGCAATTCAATATATAAGAATATCGATACATGAAGTACAAAGCCGTAACCATCATATTATAGAAAGACTCGGGGATGACACTCTTAGGCAACCATACACTCAATAGGGCTTGCATCTCACCGTTAGCGGCGTAAGTTTGATAAGATTGAGACTCGACAAACAAACCATGCCAAGTCATCCAACGATCACAAACAATCAATCATATAATCATCCATTGAAACGTACGAATACGTTGACAATATCTCTCACGATAAATCACACGCACTAGCACCGTGTACATGCCAAGTATGATTAAAATCGCATCCACGGGATAAAACATTTCCATGAACGCATACACGATTCAATACATTTGGTATATGTAGACTAATTTCCTCCCGGTACGACGACGATATAAATATCCGATCCTAGTCTAAACCTGGCCAGACTCTCGAAATAACATTTTCCGATTCGACATGCGATAAACGTTTCGCATCCCAGACTCGTACAATCATAGACGCCGAGTATCCCAAATTCGGTCAACCTTCACGAAAGAGGCGGAAAAGAGCACAAGCATCATAACAAGCGGTACGCTACATGCAATGACACCAGCTCGCAAGTATACAACATTTGACGGCCGGGTCGATCAACGCAAAGCGTTCGCCTCCCAACAACGTCGTCATATGCCCACTAACACATGCAATTAAGCAGTAAGGATACACTTCTCCTTCCGACATTCCAGCCTTACGAACGTGGAGGTAGCCAAGGGAATGAGAGTACAAAGAACATAACAAATAGTGCTCAAACCAATAATATGTGTAAAACCAACTCAAAGTGGGACATATCAAAAGCGTCACAAAACATGCGATACAAGCGAATGGAATATCATATATTTGAAACATTAATATTTAAAGTCATTACGTAAATTTATACGATAAACGAACCATGCGTATTATTATAAATTAAGATTTAAGAAAATATAAGAAAATAACTCCAGCAGGGTGCCAGCCGGTCAGGTGGACCGGCGGCCGGGCACCCGGCTGGCGCCTCATGCACAAACCAAAATCCTTACAAATACAGCGTGTTCCCAGCCGGTCAGGGGGACCGGCGGCCGGGCACCTGGCTGGGAATAACACAACACAAATAACAACTTTCACTTCTGATGCGTCCCCAGCCAGTCGGCAGACCGGCGGCCGGGCACCCGGCTGGGAACCACAGTTCACTCGAGAACAACAACTCTTCATTTAAATCTTCAATAATCATTTATAACTATCATCAACTAACAACAATCATCAACAATTACCAACAATCATCAACAAACAATAACCATCATCAACAAACAAAATTCGTAGGACTAATCATCCTATTCTACATACAATTTCTAACATAGAAAACACATTAAAACACGTAAATGATATCGAGTAACCCTTCACCGTTACCTTTTCGCGTCTTCAATCCTCGTCTAGGTCCTTTTCTATCAAGTAGTAGTCCTTGTTGAGGTCTTGGAGGTCACCACCTACAATTAGACAATAAAAGATGAATATAATTCACCTTTGAGAAAGACGGATAAATTGAAAAGCGAGAAAGACGGTAATTTTATTACCAATTAAGATAGAGGACGATGAGAGGGGAAGAATAAGGCGAAATGTAGTGAATTTGAGCGAGAAACGAAGGAGTAATGACGATAATAAGCTTGATCAAATATGGAGGTTAGGGTTTTGGTGTTTACTTGGTGAGGAAGAAGAAGATGTTAAATGGAAGTGAGTTAGGGTTAAGGGGAAGCATAAGGAGTAAGTGGAAAAATATGGGAAAAGCCCAAAAGCGTCTTAAGACGTAACTTACTCGGAATCTCGCGTAAAGTCCGAAAAGGAACTCGGAAATTCTAAACTAGACACGGAAAATTTAATTCTAAACTAAAACTAAATTTCGCTGAAAAGTATCCGTTTAATATTTTTACTATAAAAATAGGGTACATTTGCGGTTGTTACAATCACCCCACCTTTTAAAAAGTTTCGCCCTCGAAACTTGAGCGAAAGAAAGATACCTTAATCGAATAGGCTTGGATATTTACTACGCATAGAAGCTTACGTTTCCCACGTCTCTTCTTCAACATTAGCACATCTCCACAAGATTTTCACTAAAGGAACCACTTTACTTCTCAACTTCTTATCCTTGCGATCTAGGATGCGGATCGGCTCCTCTTTAAAGGACAAATTCGGTTCAAGCTCGGGCATTTCTGCTTGAAAAATATGACTTGGATCACTAACGTACTTCCTCAATTAAGAAACATGGAATACATCATGAACCTTAGCCAAATTTGGGGGCAAGTCCAACTTGTAAGAAACGGCACCAATCCTTTTCACAATATCAAAGGGTCCAATGTATTTCGGGCTCAATTTACCCTTCACACCAAACCTTTTAACACCCTTCATTGGAGATACTTTCAAGAATACCTTATCTCCAACTTCAAATTCCAACGGTCTTCTTCAGATATCGGCATAAGACTTTTGTCGGTCTTGAGCGACTTTCATTATATCACGAATGACTTTCACATGATCAATAGTCTCAACAAGAACATCGGGGCCTAAGTCACGAACATCACTCAATTGATTCCAACATATAGGACTTCGGCATTTTCTTCCATAAAGAGCTTCATAAGGAGCCATCTTGATCGAGGCATGATAACTATTGTTGTAAGAAAACTCCACCAACGGTAGATTCTTTTCCCAACTAGATTGGAAGTCCAGTGCACAAGCCCTAAGCAAGTCTTCTAAACTCTGAATAGTCCTCTCGGTCTGACCATCAGTAGCGGCATGGAATGCGGTACTCATCACCAATTTACTACCCATGGCTTCTTGTAAGGCCTTCCAAAATCTCGAACAAAACCTCGGATCTTGGTCGGATATAATCTCCTTGGGAACACCATGGTATCTAACGATCTCATCAACATAGGCTTTCGCTAGTCGATCTAAACTCCAAGTCTCTTTGATCGGAATGAATCTAGCACACTTGGTCAAACGATCAACAATAACCCAAACGACATATTTACTTCCAACGGTCCTTGGCAAAGCCATGACAAAATCCATAGAAACAGATTCCCACTTCCATAGTGGAATATCCAAAGGTTGTAGCAATCCACCGGGCCTCTTGTGTTTGATTTTCACTTGTTGGCAAGTAAGACATCTACCAACAAATGACACAACATCGCCTTTCAAATTCGGCCACAAAAATTGTAGCTTCAAATATTTATACATCTTATCACCTCCGGGGTGAATAGAATAAGGGGAAAGGTGAGCTTCATTAAGAACTCGCTTTCTCAAGTCAAGAGCATTAGGCACAAACAAACGGTCATGGAGTCAAAGAACACCTTTGTCATCAAACATGAAGTCTTTAGCTTTTCATTCAAGAAGTTTGGCTTGAATAGACTTGTAGGTAAGATCATCAACTTGGTTTTCGCGGATCTCACGGAGGAAAACAGGTTCGGCAGTCATAGCACCAACATAATCAAATCCACGTTCCACGAATTCCAACTTCAACTTTCGAAACTCAATACAAAGATCATCGGGTAATACCCGCATAGCATTCAAAGCATGAGAATATTTCCTACTAAGAGCATCGGCGACAACATTAGCCTTCCCTTCATGGTATAACAACTCAAAATCATAATCATTCACCAATTCCAACCATCTTCTTTGCCTCATATTCAACTCTTTTTGAGTAAATATGTACTTCAAGCTCTTGTGATCGGTGAATATGCGACAATGAACACCAATAAGATAGTGTCGCCACACTTTCAAAGCATGAACCACGTCGGCTAATTCCAAATTGTGAGTAGGATAGTTCACTTCATGAACTCTCAACTGTCTCGAAGCATAAGCCACCACTTTCCTACTTTGCATAAGTACACAACCCAATCCCATCTTGGAAGCATCACAATAGACATCAAAGTCTACACTATTCTCAGGTAAAGTCAACACCGGGGCGGTAGTTAACCTCTTCTTTAACTCCTGAAAAGCGGCTTCACAAGCTTCATTCCATACGAACTTGGTTTCTTTCTTCAACAATTGGGTCATTGGTCTAGCAAGCTTTGAGAAATCTTTGACAAATCTACGGTAATAACCAGCTAAACCAAGAAAACTTCGAACTTCCCTAACATCGGTCGGACTCTTCCAATCCACCACAGCTTCAATCTTAGAAGGATCCACCATTACACATTCTTTAGAAATTACATGCCCAAGAAAGGACACCTTAGGTAACCAAAATTCACACTTGGAGAATTTGGCAAACCACTTTTGACGACGAAAAACACCCAAAATAGTCCTTAGATGAATAGCATGCTCTTCTTCGGTCTTAGAGAAAATAACAATATCGTCAATGAACACCACCACACACTTGTCAAGGTACTCACTAGATGTGCTGTTCATTTGATCCATGAAAATAGCGGGAGCATTTGTCAATCCAAAAGGCATCACCTTGAACTCAAAGTGACCATACCTTGTACTAAAAGCGGTCTTCGGAATATCGGTATCACGAACGGGAATTTGGTGATATCCGGATCTCAAGTCAATCTTGGAAAAAGTAGAAGCACCCTTTCGTTGATCAAGCAAATGTTCAATTCTTGGTAATGGATACCTATTCTTGATTGTAATCCGATTCAACTCACGGTAATCAATACAACGCCTCATAGAACCATCTTTCTTTTTCACAAAGAGAACGGGAGTACCCCAAGGCGAGGCACTTGGTCGAATGAAACCTTTCTCAATCATATCATCAAGTTTCTTCCTTAACTCTTTCAATTCGGTTGGAGCCATACGGTAAGGAGCTTTGGCTATGGGTCCGGATCCAGGTACAAGATAAATAGAAAACTCAACATCACACTCGGGAGGGATCCCGGGCAAGTCTTCGGGGAATACATCAACAAATTCACGAACTATAGGCACATCTTCAATATTTGGCAAAGAGGCAGTTTTAGAAGTCACAATACACAAGTATGCTTGGTGACCCTTTCTTACCATACTCACCAATTTCATTGCGGAAATCAAAGACACACCCTTTCGGGGATGAGATCCCTTATAGGTTATTCTAACTCCTAAAGGACTCTTTAAATAATTCTTTTGATCTCTACACTCGAACCTAGCATGGTACAATGCTAACCAATCAATACCTAGAATTACATCGAACTCTCCTAAAGGAAACTTAAGGAGATTAGCGGGAAAGATAGTACCCAAAATAGAGATTGGACCATTAGGAAAAAGAGTAGAACAAGAGATAATTTCTCCGGATGGCAAGGATATGGGAGTATCCTCACTAGAAGTAAGCTCGATAGATAATTTATTAGCATAAGTTGAAGACACAAAGGACATAGAACCACCGGTATCAAGTAGAATAAGACACGGTTGCTCTAAAATTGAGAACATACCCGTAATTTTCTCCGGATGAGCATCGGCTTCGGCTCGGCTCAGAACGAAGATAGAACCCTTGGGTTTGGCAATTGGAGGGGGCAACTTACGATCGGAGCAATCATCATAACGGTGACCCGTCTTTTGGAAAAATAAGCAAACATAAGGTCGGTTGTAACATGCTACACCGGGGTGGTGTGGTTGTCTACAACGATTGCAAAAGCGACCTTGAGCATGAGGAGGAGCATATGGCCTATGAGCCACGTTAGAAGAAGCTTGGGGAATGAAAGGAGCGGGAGCTCTTGTACTTGCATTTGAGGGAGGATTGAATCTTCTCTTGTTGGCATAAGAGTTGGAGGAAGACGGAGTAAATGGCCTCTTCCCATAGAAATTAGGCCTAGGAGCGAAGGAAGGATAGGGATTCTTCATCATTGCTTCATCTTTGATAGCTTTCATAGAGTTCTCGGCCCATAGGGCATCATCATACAATTCCCCAAAGGAAGTAGTATTTCTCCTCACCTTGCTTTGGAGTTAAGCACTAAGCTTGTTGCGGTAGTAGAAAGCTCGGTCCTCGTCATCTTTTATGAGCCTCGGAGCGAAGTGAGAAAGCTTGTTGAACTCCGTGGTGAAGTCTTGTGTCGACAAGTTACCTTGCTTGAAGTCAATAAATTCCTTGAGCCTTTGTTGCTTGAGCTCCTTGGGATAAAATCGACCTTCAACTAGAGCTTTGAAACAAGCCCAATTGAAATCGTCTTCAAGAGT
This sequence comes from Heliosperma pusillum, assembly GCA_022085475.1. Classification (NCBI taxonomy): domain Eukaryota; kingdom Viridiplantae; phylum Streptophyta; class Magnoliopsida; order Caryophyllales; family Caryophyllaceae; genus Heliosperma; species Heliosperma pusillum. The sequence goes on along the minus strand of JAIUZE010068558.1, from coordinate 39,577 downwards.
AGTAGTGGCACTAATAATCGCCCACCAATTATCGGCTTCCCTTACAAGGAAATGCTTTGCAATCCTTACCTTGTCCTCTTCACGGACTTGGTATAGATCAAATTGCTTCTCCATTTCTCGAAACCATTCTGATAGCTCGGTAGTGTCCGGCTCTCCACCATAAGGTATGATCTTGCTTCTGGCTATTTGACTAGCAACCCAAGCGTAGCCTCCTTGATGGTTATCTTCTCTACGAGGGGGAACTTGGTTGGCTTGAGCAATAGCCGCATCTTGTTGATTCTTCAACACTTGCGTAAGAGTTTCTAGCATAACATTCTCTACTACTCGAGGTCGAACCATCTTCATAAGAAACAAAAACAAAACAAGTTAATCCTAACACTTAGCATAAACAAATAGACTACCAAGTAAAATCCTTAACTTCTACCCATCTCTCATTTATTATTTTAAGCTCAAGTAGTTTAAGTTTAGGGTTCACGTGTGTCCGTCGGGAGCGTTTAAGCTCTGATACCAACTGTGACAACCCTCGCGAATGCGGAAATAAAACATAACAAGCATGTGATTTATATAGCGGAAAATACGGTGTTTTTAAAACTTTTTACATGCTAAGATAAAATATGAGGAATGTCAAATAATTACAAACCAAAGTAGAATATACTACAAAGAGACGAAGTCTCTCAAAATGTTATCAAATATCAAAGTGATTAGCAAACTAGCTAAACAACGTCTAGAGGTGATTCATCCAGGCCAACGCCCGCTAGCTCACACCTGAACCCAAAATACCACAAGCAAAAAGCCATACAATCAAGCAACCTGTTCATCCATGAAAAACATGAACGCCACAGTCAGTGGGGAGTAACTCCGGGTTCTCCCAGCCATATCACATTAAACGTACATAAACGGAAATACAAAAATAGAAGCATGCATATATGAATATACATGTGAATTACGAGAAGGATAAATAGGCAATTCAATATATAAGAATATCGATACATGAAGTACAAAGCCGTAACCATCATATTATAGAAAGACTCATGGATGACACTCTTAGGCAACCATACACTCACTAGGGCTTGCATCTCACCGTTAGCGGCGTAAGTTTGATAAGATTGAGACTCGACAAACAAATCATGCCAAGTCATCCAACGATCACAAACAATCAATCATATAATCATCCATCCAAACGTACAAATACGTTGACAACATCTCTCACGGTAAATGACACGCACTAGCACCGTGTACATGGCAAGTATGATTAAAATCGCATCCACGGGATAAAACATTTTCCTGACCGCATACACGATTCAATACATTTCGTATATGTAGACTAATTTCCTCCCGGTAGGACGACGATATAAAGATCCGATCCTAGTCTAAACCTGGCCAGACTCTCGAAATAACATTTTCCGATTCGACATGCGATAAACGTTTCGCATCCAAGACTCAGTCAATCATAGACGCCGAGTACCCCAAATTCGGTCAACCTTCACGAAAGAGGTGGAAAAGAGCACAAGCATCATAACAAGCGGTACGCTACATGCAATGACACCAGCTCGCAAGTATACAACATTTGACGGACGGGTCGATCAACACAAAGCGTTCGCCTCCCAACAACGTCGTCATATGCCCACTACCACATGCAATTAAGCAGTAAGGATACACTCCTCGTTCTGACATTCCAGCCTTACGAACGTGGAGGTAGCCAGGGGAATGAGAGTGCAAAGCACATACCACATAGTGCTGAAACCAATAACATGTGTAAAACCGACTCAAAGTAGGACATATCAAAAACCGTCACAAAACATGCGATAGAAGCAAATGGAATATCATATATTCGAAACATTAATATTTAAAGTCATTACGTAAATTTATACGATAAACGAACCATGCGAATTATTATAAATTAAGATTTAAGAAAATATAAGAAAATAACTCCAGCAGGGTGCCAGCCGGTCAGGTGGACCGGCGGCCGGGCACCCGGCTGGCGCCTCATGCACAAACCAAAATCCTTAAAAATACAGCGTGTTCCCAGCCGGTCAGGGGAACTGGCGGCCGGGCACCCGGCTGGGAACAACACAACACAAATAACTACTTTCACTTCTGATGCGTCCCAAGTCGGTCAGCAGACCGGCGGTCGGGCACCCGGCAGGGTACAACAGTTCACCCGAGAACAACAACTCTTCATTTAAATCTCCAATAATCATTTATAACTATCATCAACTAACAACAATCATCAACAATTACCAACAATCATGAACAAACAATACCCATCATCAACAAACACAATTCCTAGGACTAATCATCCTAATCTAAATACGATTTCTAACATATAAAACACATTAAAACACGTAAATGATATCGAGTAACCCTTCACCATTACCTTTTCGTGTCTTCAATCCTCGTCTAGGCCCTCTTCTATCAAGTAGTAGTCCTTGTCGAGGTCTTGGAGGTCACCACCTACAATTAGACAATAAAAGATGAATATAATTCACCTTTGAGAAAGACGGATAAATTGAAAAGCGAGAAAGACGGTAATTGTATAACAATTAAGATAGAGGACGATGAGAGGGGAAGAATAAGGCGAACTTGAGTGAATTTGAGCGAGAAACGAAGGAGTAGTGACGATAATAAGCTTGATCAAATATGGAGGTTAGGGTTTTGGTGTTTACTTGGTGAGGAAGAAGAAGATGTTGAATGAAAGTGAGTTAGGGTTAAGGGGAAGCATAAGGAGTAAGTGGAAAAATATGGGAAAAGCACAAAAGCGGCTTGAGACGTAACTTACTCGGAATCTCGCGTAAAGTCCGAAAACGAACTCGGAAATTCTAAACTAGACATGGAAAATTTAATTCTAAACTAAAACTAAATTTCGCTGAAAAGTATCCGTGTAATATTTTTACTATAAAAATAGGGTACATTTGCGGGTGTTACAACTTTGGAGCTGCGGGGTAAAGTGGAGCTGTTTCTGTTTTTCAAAACGTTTTTTTTAATACAGTTTTAAATAATCCTCTTAACGAAAAGTATTTATAATATATTAAGGTTTAAACTTATTCAATTTGAATATTATTATGATTTCTCTATTGATTAATAAAACAACTTATGAGTTGTCATGCTATCTAAGGTTTTCATACATGTTTAAACCTAAACCCTAATCTATATTACTTGAACCGTGATGGACCGTGGGTGCACGTGAGTAAGGCTTATTGACCGTGTGTCTCGTGACTAGCCCCTAGGTTTAATTAGGGTTTAAGTACGATTTAGACCTAATATCTTTCTTGTCTCACAAGGGAGGCATATGGTTTATTAGGGTTTGTAAATTTAACCTAATATCTTTCTTATTATCCAAGAAAGGTCGCGGCTATTAGGTTCTTATAACTAAAACCTAATTTGCCTCTCTACTATATATACTCAAGTATTTCATGCATTTAAAACTACGCTTTTCATACTTGTAGATACTCGTATCCGTCGATACATGAATTTATAGAAATCCCGCCAAACATCTGATGATGATAGGACAACATATATTTCGTATATGACCCTGTCATTATTTGAGTTCGATTTACGATGTAAAACGAGCGTCATCGACAATTCATATTTTAAATGAAATTTAAAATGAATTTCTGTCTAAAAAAGATTCATTTTTTCATTCATTTCAAAACCGAGTCTTCCTTTGAAAATAAAACAAACATTTATTTAAATCCGACTTGAAAAGTCGTCATTGAATTATTTGGATTTTCTGTCTCATTATTTTTTTAAAACGATGTTTATAAACTCAGTTTGCGACGGTCTTTTATGTTCGTTTTGAAGTCAATTTGAGCCTGATTTACGATCTGATTTCGACTCAATATTTCCTCCTCCGATTCCACTTATCCAACCCTACTAGAGACACTCCCTAGCCTTGATTTTCGAGCCCCAAACAGCCCCAAAATAGGCCGCACAAAACAGCCCATCCCCCCTGTTTTCCAGCCCTTTTCCCCAGCCTAAAACTCACTCAAATCAACTCCAAATCACCTACCCATTAACCCTAACCGATACCCTAATATCCTACCCATATTAGGTACCTTAACCATCAAGAAAACCCCCTCAATAAACCCTAAACCTAACCGAATTTGCAGCACAAGCACAGTCATACGAAAACTGCACCTCTCAACTTCAAACCCTATTCAAACTCTTCAAACATCCTTATATAAGCACAAATCCAACTCCATTAAAAACCCTTCGCATCCACATGCACCTTAAACAGAAGAAACACACGAAAAACCTAAGAAACAAACCCTAAACATAACCCTAAACACTCGCGCAAAACAGAACAGCCCCTGCTCTGTTTTCGTGTTCTAGCCGTGACTTCAAAGCCACTTTTCTCCCAACTACGATCACCTATTGAGACATATCATACCAATATTAATAAATAATCTCTGTCTAGTTTTAAAAAATCTTTCGGGTCAAGGATCCATCAAGTAACGAAGGGTTTATGAGCGATTCAAAATCGCTGTGCAAATCTGACTTTACAAAAACGTGTTCCTTTGCAATTTCGTCGACGACGGCCCCTCGGTTCATACATAACTATCGATTATGACTCAAGACAATGTTCAACAATATATGTATGTTGAGTTTGCATTAATACCTTTCTTCTTCTCTTTTAATTTCCGTTTTTATTATTGTTTTCCATTGTTTTACCTTTATTTATCGTTTTACATCGTTAGTTTGTTATTCTTTCATTATTATCGATTTTTTGAGATGGCATGTTGATTAATATGGTGAATCATTTTCTAAGTTGCTTTCGTTTGACATGTATGTTATAATCATGCTTTATTAATCGTGTTTAGATCGTTTCTTTTTATTTAATTTTAATCGTTTCATCATTTCGTATTATAGAACGTGCGTTGTCTAATAAGGATTAAATATAATAGTCATCTTTATATTATGTTTTATGTCGAGTCTTTTCATGTCTTGATCTATTTCAGGTTTTATATATTATATTTTGCTAACCTCTAACGTGCGTTCGTCTTTCTTATGCTATGAGTAAGACACTCTCTCCCTTTCTCCTTTGTTTGTTTACTAGAATAGTTATTGAACTCATATGATTTAAAATAACTTTGACGAAGTTTAAATTTGCATTAAACGATTAGAATGAATTTCATATGTTAGGTTTAAATCGCATGGTTGCATTCAACATGACTCGTTCCAAATAGTCATTCATTATGCTTAGTAGAGACCGTTTTATTACGGGCAGGGTTGGGTGCTTTTTAATGAAATTAAAGTTGTCTTCCTAACACGAACCTCACACGAATCTTTAATCTCTAAAATCGGTTTTCTAAATTCCATAAAAATTTAGTGGCGACTCCTTTCAAATGCTAAGGTGTAAAATGTGTTTTTCAAAGACTTTTAAAACTCGCGTTTTTTATCCGTGGAATCAATTTCCCGTATCCACAATTTGGCGACTCCGTTGGGGACCATGAAGCTTGAAAAGTAAATGAATGGCTATTAGGTTACTTGTCATGTTTATTTTATTTAATCATGCATAAACCCATTTGAGACTGTAGGATTGGGCATTTTCTCCTTGGGGTTTCGCCCCGCGATATGAAAATGACGTCCATTGTGTCTGATTTAAATATCAAGGTGAATCGTGGAGGTTGGCCACCTTATACATGTCATTTCCCGTATCCACAATACTATAAGTTTATTTTGAAAATGTGATTAATATTTTCAAAGTAAAATTTTATTTTGCAAAATCTTTTTCCGAAAAGCTGTACCTTTACTCGCAAGTTAATTTTTGAGAAAAACGTTATTGGATAATAGTGTTAGAATTGTTTATTATATGTTCAATTGTGTGAACACCAAGAACAATCAAAAACACTTTCTTATTAACGTAAGTTAGAATTGAGTATTTAACGATACTCAAACTTTGAGTTACAACTTGACTTAGTTTTACGAGTGTGTAGATAATTTTGTAATCTGTAGGAAGGTACTAAAGTTATTGGTTTTTTTGTTAGATAACACCTAACATTTAAGCATTTTGTAAATCTGGTACCTAATGTTTTTCTTTTTGCCCAAAAGCACCTAATTTTCACCTTTTTATGTCTTATGACACCAAATTGACATTTCCGTAAAAAAAAAAATCAAACTACTGTCTTGACTTAACAGAAAATGCACAAAACATCATCCAACATTGATATTGCTAACCCAAGTTCTCTCCAATCTCAATTATCCCTCTATTTCCCTCCATTTTAACCCCTTATCTATTTTTCGTCCGCAATAACCTTAATTACATGATCATATAGTATCTTCACCTCTTCTTTGTGGATGAATGACCTCATCCTATTACAAAACTGATAAAAGAATGATTCAAAACAGAAAGCGCAATACATAAACAATAAATTTGGTACCAAAATTTTATTTTTAACCAGGATTACAAAATCGGTGTAAGAGTAGTTATTAAATTAGGTTAATAAGACCAAATAGATAACTAAAATATTAGGGATTTTTACAAAATTAATTGAAAAGATAACACCTTTGATTAAAAAAAATTGGGGTTTTAATAAATAATATTAAAGAGAGATAGTAATACCTTATTGATCATGCAAGAATAAAGAAGAAAGAGTTTGTAATTTATTAGCATCAACTAATGGATAAAATTCGAAAATTGATGAAGTTACAAAACTGAGCCAGAGAGTGAAAAGGACGAGGTATTAACAAGTGAACAATTCATATAAGCATTTTCCGTTAAGTCAAGACGGAAATTTGACATTTTTTGACGGAAATGCCAATTTGGTGCCATATGACAAAAATAGATAAATGTTAGGTGTTTTGGGGCAAAAAAATAAACATTAGGTACCAGATTTACAAAAGGCCTAAATGTTAGGTGTTATGCGACAAAAAACCAAACGTTATTAATCGAGAAATATTGGACGTAGGTTTCGATTTGTGAACCTGAACCACTTCAAAATCTGTTGTGTCACTTTCGCTTTTACTTGTTTACGTCTTCGTTATTTTTACACGTTAAAAGTAATTAGTTGGGTTGAATTTAAATAATAAATTCAAACCACGTATTACTACCACACGCTTATACGGACAATCGAAAAAGTACGCATACTTTATAAATACTCAAGTCACCCCCCTTCTTGAGTATTTGGGATCAATAGACTCTTCAATTGGTATCAGAGGCTTGTGCTCTTGATTGCCTATAAGCATAAAGACTGATCCATTCGGTTTAATTTTTTGCCTATTTTAAATCTTTTTATCTCGTGGGAAATGGAATCCAAACACCTAAAAGCTCCTATCTTTGAAGAGAAAAACTATGGTCTTTGGAAGAACATGATGACACACTATATTAAGGGACATGATGGGGAATGTTGGAAGATCATCCAAAACGGTCCTAACAAAATATTGGCCGCATATGAAAACGACACAACTTATGAGTAAGACGAAAAGGACTATATTGAGGCTAACTACCGTAAGGCAGCGAAAAACTCGAAATCCATGATGTTATTGCAAAACGGCATGATAAGTAATGAGTTTGATCGATTCTTGTCTTGTAGTACGACAAGGAAATATGAGATGGTGTTGAAAACTTGCATACGAAGGTAATGTGTGACACCCCGTGATTTCTCAATAAAGTAAACACATAGATTTGCAGTGAAAATACGAGATTATTAAAACTTTAAAAGCAAAACCGCAAATTTCACTATATTATAAAACCAAAACTTAGTTTAACAAATCGTTTGTACAAAATATAAGTTAAATAAATGCAAGGAATCCTGATCTCTTGATGAATACAAGATAATAAAACTACTATAAATTATAACGCTAAGGGTGAATCACTGTAAGTACAACGCTCGCTAGCTCGCTAGCTCACTCGTCACAACCTCATGCAACACCAACCTGCAACCTGTTCATTCATGAAACATGAATGCCACAGCCAGTAGGGAGTAACTTGGGGTTCTCCCAGCCATATCACATCAAAATGCACATAAGCAAGCATAAAATGATATATCATCACGCATACATATATATCATGTGATGTACATGTAGAACATTTTATAATAACATTACATAGGCGTATAAACAATCATTCATATCATTAACATGCGACATCGACTCGGGGAAGACTCCCCTTGGCAACCACATGGATCACTGTTGGCTTGCATCTCACCATTACTGACCATGTACTTGAGAAGGTTATGGACTCAACATACAAACCAATCATAGGAAACCAATAAATCAAGTATACAATGAAACATGTGGTCAAAAGTAGGCATACACAATCTCACGGTAAATGACACGCACTAGAATTTGCACCATGCAAGACCAGACGACTCTAAAATAAATACTCTCGGTAGGACTACGATTACGATATGGTCCTAGTCTAAATATGGCTAGACTCTCGGGACAAGGCGTGTACCCGATTCAACATGTGACTAGACGTGCACACATCCAAGACTCGGTCAAACACATAAGCCGAGTACCTTAAATTCGGCAGTTACAGCCGACGGCATAGGCGGACGAGAAAGAGCTTACCAATATCGGCAATTACGGCCAACGAGAAAAGTTATCTCAAAATCAAATAATCATACTTCAGCAGTTACGGCCAACGGAGATGAAAGATCAAGTAAGGTCAAGCGAGTACGTTACATGCAATGACATCACCTTGCAAGGATACACCATTTGATGGTCGGGTCGATCAACGAATTGCGTTCACCTCCTAACAACGTTGTCATATCCCCATTAAACAAATGCACAAGCATCAAGGTTACACCTCCATCGCTCCGACATTCAAGTCTAAAGAGTATAGAGGTGCAACCGGAAAATGAGGGTTCAAAACATCCAATAGATAAGACTCGATCCATTATTCAAGGCATAATCGACCCACAAGGGGAAGCATGCTAAAACCATTACTAAGCATGTGAGAAAAGCATAATATAAATGTGACAATGATAAAAATGAGTCAATACGTGATACTTAAGCATTAGACCAAGTTTAAGAAGTATAATGAATAAGAAACATAGATGTCATCTCAAAGCAACAAGTTTGGAAACCAACTAAAACAAGGGTCAAAGGTAAACGATCATAAGTATAGTTCTAGACAATAAAATTCATAAATTCTAAGTGGAGGTGATACCATATCCTCTTACGATTCCAACGGCAAGTCACACGCCTAAGACAAGCAAGAAACGAAGGAGCTATGATCATTTTACGAAAATGGGTCAGTGTAGGAGAACAGCGGGTCGTCACACTCGTGATATGTATGTTACGTCCGGGACATACTTGTCACGCCCGTGACATGTCACATGCATGTCATGCCCATGACGAAGGGTGGCGCTGGTTCTGCCTCCTATGTCACACCCGTGACGAAGCCGTGGCAGCTCTTCTTTGCACGAGACTCAACCATGGGTTTCCCAAATTCAATTCACACACAAGTTATGCTTTATTCACATCCAAAACCCATATCCAAAACCCACGTGTACACTATCACATTCATAAGATTCACATTAAGGAAGATAATAACTCAAACCCATTTGCAATATCGACTCAAATCCGTTAGTAAACATCCTTGCACACTACATAGGGGTATCATACCAGTCAATTACACCACAATAGCACAATTATTCCATTTTTAATGACTTAAATACATGTCTAAGCAACAAGAAGGTAATATATCATCAACACTACCAATTTTCCATAAATTGAGACATATAAGATGGAATTCAACAAGTAAACATATCGTATTCATAGATTCATACTAGTATATATTGAAGACTTTAAATTTAACATGAGAACTACTCTAAAACACATAGAAAAGCACATAAGATGTGATATCGAGTAACCCGCCATTACCTTGTTAACCATATTCTAAGGTTCTGATCTTCTTCTAAAGGATGGGATTCTTTCTCCGGTCTTCATAGTTTCCTCCGAGACAAGTAAAAATCAATACTTTGGAACGAAATCTATTTCTAAGAAAAGATGGGATTTTTGAAAGGTAAATGATACAGCTGTCGCAACCCTATCAAAGATAAAACCTAACGGTCTCAACAAAATGCAGTAGAGGCAGTCGGGTGTCGAATCCACAGAAGGAGGGAATCCTATAACTTGCTAAGTCTGTCAAAGTATCAGAATTGGGGGTTTTGTTTAATTGCTTTTTAACAATACAAGAGAAAAGGAGAAGAGAAATAAAGAGTGAAATAACAGATAGGAGAAGAACTAGGATCGTCGGTTCCCCATGGCATCTAGAGTCGGGATTAAAATCAAAGTAAAGTCTAAACAGGTTTGTGGGTAGTGAAAAGGTCCTTTTGGTTCGCTATTCGCCCTAAAGTATACTAACTTAGCTCTCACCGTCATTAGCATAATCCCAATGTTCATCACTGATCTGTCCTTTTCCAATCTCTCGATCTAGGTCAAGGGGGTATCAAGTCAGTCAATTGATTGCGTCGACTCAAACAATTAAAAGCTATTAAATGTGATGATTGCATCCAAACCTAATTTAAAGATTACTAATCAATTCATCTTACCTAAGCCATGGTTCCCCTAAATCCTAGCAAAGGAATTAGCTACGCATAATTGAATAAAGAACAACAATAATAATAAATAAGAAACAAAAAGACATAGAGAAATAGCTAATTGAATTCAAGAACAATAATACCCGAAATTGAAAGAAGAAGAAAGTCGGAAGAAATCCTTAAATTCAGATCCAGAATCCAAAATGAAAGATAAATTCTAGGGTAAGAAGTTATATCCCTTATTCTCGTTTTTTCCACCATTCAGTAAAATGAAAAAATAACAAATTACAAGGCGTCTATTGCTTAACACACTATCTCGCGAAGCCCATCAGCATGTAACCTCTCGATCGAGCAGAATTTGCTGTCAAAGTACTCGATCGAGGAATGTTTGAGACAGGAACATTTGATCGACTGACCATAGTGGTCGATCGAGTAAAACTTCCAAGGCCAGCAGCTCGATCAAGCAGAACAATGCTCGATCGAGGTCTTCTAAGTAATAAAATAGTCGATCGAAGGCTTTTACACCTCGAACGAGTGTTTTGCTCATGGATTTCGTTCTTCCATTCCTTTAACACGACTTCATGCATTCCGAGACACCAAGATTCGTTTCCGACTCACTTATGCATGCTTGAGGAGCTACAAAATAGCTAGTTTTCCGCCATTCTGGTCCATATCTGCAAATATTACAAAACCAACCAAAGTGACCTATTCGGGGGACATTTGTAGTAAAACACTACTAAATAAGCATGGAAATGCGTGAAAATATGGCCTAAAAGGTCTATACAAAATGCACGCATCAAACTTCCCGAAACCAAACCTTTGCTTGTCTTCAAGCAAAAAGGATGCGAACAAATAAATGGAACAAATGGACTCCGGACTACTGCAAATCGCCCGCTTGAACCAATTTAATGCAACAGTCAAACTCAGCAATGATTCAAATGCAAACGAACTGAACCGTCGACCTTGCTAGACCATCAATGTCGGACTCTCACGGGTCACTCTTCTCTCAGCAAAGCAAAGGGTAACATGTTATGTGCAAGAGAGAGAAGGAGAAAATAGTCGCTCACCTAACTACGACCGTCGCATTCATGCAATGCCAACTAACATGATAAAAGATTCAGTTACCGTACACACACACACCCACCATTCAAGGACTATCACACGGCGAATACTCGCAACATTTGGATAAGTGAGGTTATTGGTAAGAAGGGGCAAAACAATAATGGAATAGAGGAGGTAAAGCGTCAAGCTAGCTACCTGATCTTAATCAAATAACAAGATCCGTCTTCTTATCTCATAATGAAGTACACGGCCATGATTCCCCTAAATCCTAGAACCAAAAGGATGGAGCGGAAACGAAACTAGTTAGCTTATTCAGCTCTTGCTGAATCCCCATATGATATGAATAAAGGATGGGAATAGAGACCGTTTTCTTTTTCTTTTTCTTTATTATTTTTTTCTTTTTATTTCAAAATATTCATCTAACATTTCCACGGAAACAATTTCAACTTCGATTCCCAAATTCTTCAGATACCAACTCTGTGGCAAGGATGCAAACCAAACTGATAAAATGAAGTAAATACCTCAACAACCAACACTAGACTAGCTTGACGCAAGGTAGGCTAAATTTGGGATGTAGATTGTTGGTCAACTGGCAGTTTTGGCTGAATGTGCTGTTAAATGGGTAATGAGAATAGGGAAATTCCCAGCATTCTCCAAACATGTGATACCGACCACGAACCCGTACGTGCAGACAATAAGAATCAAATTTCATATACATGTAATGCGATGACACGAGGGAGTAACTACTCACAATCCTATATGAACTGGTCATAGATGTCACCAGTCTAAGAGCTCTAATCCTCAGAATATGTAAGTAGGGTGCCAACATGTCAGGTCAAGTCTATTCGTTCAGCATCGATTAACAAGCAAATGACTATGCAAGAGATATTAGCTGTGCAAGGCTTAAGTCGAGACTAGATGAAGGGTAGGAGAGAATTGTTCCGACTCGACTAAAATGCAAAAATAAACATGAAATTTTTTGAAATTTTTGGAATTTTATGAGTGATTAACAATGCATACGAAAATGCAGTAAAAGCGAAATGCAGACACGATATGGATGCAAAACCTCCCCAAACCAAACCGTACAATGTCCCCATTGTACAAAGTAAAGTAAAAGAATTGCAAACTAGAGAGAGTGGAAAACTTACAGGAACGCGCGTATAACCTACTTCCCCAGACCGAACTGAATACATGTGCTCCAGAGACTCGATCGAGTAGAACACTACTTGATCGAGTGGAAACGAGATGGATCCTTCTCGATCGAGTGGAAAACAGCTCGATCGAGAGGTTTCTTCGCAGAAGTACTCGATCGAGCAACCAGAGTGCTCGATCGAGGGGCTTTAGTGTTCGATCGACCGGAAAGGCTACTCGATCGAACAAAAATTTCAGAGTAAGTGACGCCAAAACTGCGAGAAGCAAGAAATTACGCAATTGGAATTGTTTGAACAGTAAAACAGAAATAAACTACTAAAAAGCTTTGAATACGGTACAACAAAACAATAGATCGGGTTGCCTCCCGATAAGCGCAGGTTTATAAGGTCCCTCACGACCCTCGAGCTTCAATCATCAAGCTCCTCGTCTCCGTCAAAGAAGAGCACTTCGACGCGACCCACGACATTGTCAGCTCCATAATAATGTTTCACATGATGCCCATTAACCTTAAACCGGTTACCCTCGGAGTCTTCTATCTCAACGGATCCAAACTGAGTAACAGTAGTTACGGTGTACGGACCGCTCCACCTGGATTTCAGCTTACCAGGGAATAAACGCAGTCGGGCATTGAATAGAAACACCTTCTGCCCGACTTGGAACTCACGGGGTATGATTCTCTTGTCGTGCCAACGTTTGGTCTTTTCTTTGTAAATACGCGAGCTATCATAGGCATTCAGACGGAATTCCTCTAGTGCATCTAGCTGCAACAAACGTTTCTCACCACACAAGTTAGCATCATAATTAAGTTGGCGGACTGCCCACCAGGCTTTATGTTCTAGCTCAACAGGTAAATGACAGCACTTCCAATACACTAATCGATACGGTGAAGCACCGATAGGTGTCTTAAATGCGGTCCTGTAGGCCCATAATGTGTCATCCAGTTTGGCACTCCAATCCTTTCGTGATTTAGACACAACCTTACCTAAAATCTCCTTTAGTTCCCTATTAGAGACTTCAACCTGCCCACTAGTCTGAGGATGATACCCCAAACCCCTACGATGTTTCACACCATATTTAGACAGTAAGGTCGTTAGCTGCTGTTCCCTAAAATGCATACCCCTATCACTAATGACAACCCTAGGGACACCAAAACGGGGGAAAATGGTCTTGCGAAACAGCTTAATCACAGTATTGCCATCACAGTTGGGAGTAGCAATCGCTTCTACCCATTTAGACACATAATCTACAGCTACCAGAATGTACCTGTTACCAAGACTCGACGGGAATGGTCCTTGATAATCAATGCCCCAGACATAGAAAATCTCGACCTCTAAAATGTCGTTTTGGGGCATCTCATGTCTCTTTGATATGTTTCCTGTCCGCTGGCAAGCATCATAGCTAGCTACAAAAGCTTTAGTGTCAGCAAAGAGAGCCGGCCAATAGAAACCAGACTGTAATACCTTAGCCACGGTGCGCGATGGACCGTGGAGACCTCCAGAAGGGGCAGAATGGCAGCCTTCTAGGATAGCTTTGATCTCCCACTGCGGAATACACCGTCTGAAGAGACCGTCTGCGCATGACTTAAACAAGTATGGATCATCCCAAAAATAATCCCGCACATGATGTAGAAATTTCTTCCGCTGCTGATAGGACATATCAGGTGGCAGCTTCTGGCTAACAATGTGATTGGCATAATCTGCAAACCAAGGTTCAACACCATCTTTAGATTTTATAGAATATACAGTGCATAAAGTATCATCAGCAAACGAATCATTAATGGGAAGAGAATCCCCCCCTCTTGTCGCGTCAAACGCGAAAGATGATCCGCTACAACATTCTCAGCGCCTTTCTTGTCCCTGATTTCCAGATCAAATTCCTGGAGAAGGAGTATCCACCTCAGCAATCTGGGTTTAGCTTCCTTCTTATTCAGAAGGTGTTTTAGCGCTGCATAATCTGTAAAAACAATAACTTTAGAACCCAACAGGTATGATCTAAATTTATCAAGCGCATAAACTACAGCTAAAAGCTCCTTCTCGGTGGTAGCATATTTCACTTGAGCCTCATCTAGAGTTCGGCTCGCATAGTAAATAGCATTCAAAGCTTTGTATTTCCGCTGGCCGAGCACCGCTCCTAGTGCGTAATCGCTTTCATCGCACATAATCTCAAACGGCAGCGTCCAATCAGGAGGCTGAATGATGGGTGCAGAGACCAAAGCCTGTTTCAAAGTGTTAAAAGCAGAAAGACAATCATCAGTAAAATCAAAAGGAGCATCTTTTAATAGCAACTGTGTAAGTGGTTTAGTAATCTTAGAGAAGTCCTTGATGAACCGGCGATAAAAACCGGCGTGACCAAGGAAACTCCTCACCCCCTTAACGTTAATAGGAGGGGGTAATTGCTGAATCACTTGCACCTTTGCTCTGTCTACCTCAATACCCCTATTCGAAACCAAGTGCCCAAGGACTACTCCCTCATTGACCATGAAATGGCACTTCTCCCAGTTTAGCACCAGATTAACCTCGATACAACGCTGCAAAACTTTATCAAGGTTAGCTAAACATTTATCAAAATCATTCCCATAGACACTGAAGTCATCCATAAAGACTTCCATGATAGACTCTATATACTCAGAAAATATCCCCATCATGCACCTCTGAAAGGTAGCAGGGGCATTACACAAACCAAAAGGCATTCTACGATAAGCAAAAACACCCTTAGGACAAGTAAAAGTAGTCTTTTCCTGATCATCTGGATGAATAGGGATCCGAAAGAACCCTGAGTACCCGTCCAGATAACTTAAAAACTCATGAGAAGCTAACCTTTCTAGCATCTTATCAATGAATGGAAGGGGGAAATGATCTTTCTTGGTGGCGGCATTTAACTGCCTATAGTCTATACACATCCGCCACCCAGTTACTAGTCGAGTAGGTATCAATTCATTCTTTTCATTTTTAACAACTGTAGTACCTCCTTTTTTGGGTACGACCTGAACTGGGCTTACCCATTTGGAGTGACCAACTGAATAAATGATACCTGCATCGAGTAGTTTCATCACCTCGGTCATCACAACCTCCTCCATCTTCGGGTTCAGCCTCCGCTGACCCTGTCTGCAAGATTTGTGACCTTCTTCCAGCTTAATCTTGTGCATACATACATCAGGGCTGATGCCCTTGATGTCATCCAGTGAATAGCCCATTGCTTTCTTGTTCCTTTTTAGTACAGCCAACAAAGCGGTTAGCTGTTCCTCATTCAGTTTGGAACTAACAATAACTGGAAATTGCTCAGTATTATCAAGAAAAGCATATTTAAGGTGAGTTGGAAGAGGCTTACGCTCGGGAACATTTACCTCGACGGAACACAAGGCATGACTCAAGTGTCCCAGTTGTTCTTCCTCTGCGTCAGTCAATTCTACCTCACCTGTAGTAGCTCCAAGCAATTTCAGCACAGCGTCATCGTCATCAGAATAATCTGCACACTCATCTTACAAAGTCAAAGACTCCAACGGATCCTTTATCAAGGAATCCGACCAAAACTCATAAGTGAACTCATCAATGATATCAATAGAAAAGCAATTATCCTCAATCATTGGTCTAGATAAAGTGTCAGGTAAACTGAACGAAACTATATCATCCGCTACAGCCAGAGTTAAACGCCCGAGTTTAACATCTATAATGGCCCCAGCAGTACACAAAAACGGCCTACCCAAAATAATTTGGGTACGGGTATCCTCAGCAATGTCTAAGACTATGAAGTCAACCGGAATAAAAAACTTGCCCACCTTAACGGGCACGTCTTCTAGGACACCTAAGGGCCTCCTAACAGATCTATCAGCCATCTGCAGGGTGATATTGGTCGTTTTCAGACGATCCATGTTAAGCTTACGACAGATAGAATAAGGCATGACACTTACACTAGCTCCAAGATCACATAGTGCCTTATCTATCACGACATCTCCTATAACACAAGTAATAGAGAAACTACCCGGATCCTTTAGTTTAGGGGGAGACTTATTCAGAATTAAACTACTAGACTCTTCCATAAAAGCGACAGTAGCGAAATCCTCAAGTGCCTTCTTACGCGTAACAATGTCTTTCATAAATTTGGCGTAAGGGGGTACTTGAGTGATTAGCTCGGCAAAAGGTATAGCTACCTAAATGTTTTTAACCATGTCTACAAATTTGCTGAACTGTTTCTCCATCTTTGAATCGCGCATACGACCTGGGTATGAGACTCTGACCACCGGAAGCGGGTCCCCAATTTTCTCTTTACTCGGTACCTTCGCAGCAGGGGAGGGTACTTCATCATACAAAACCTCAATTTGCGTGCCTGATGTCTGACATTCACTCGATCGAGACTTCAGTTCACTCGATCGAGTGATTCCTTCCTCATTTCCCTTCGATCGAGTGGAAGGGCTAGCTGGGTCACACCAGCAACTACAGGAATGACGGAACAATAGTCTGTAAATACCTCTACATGCCTAGCTGGGTCTTCATCTACCATACTGAAAGTCCATAGACCTTAATTAGACTCCTCTAATTAGTTACTAAATTACTTGTTAATTTAGTATTTTATGATCTATGTAACATGCATGCAAATATAAAGACATTTATACAAGAGAAGAAATTTCCTCACATTGATATGGAAAATATATGGGCACAACAAGAACTCCTTCTTGTTGTTCTTGAGCTAATAATATGGATGAACACAAATAATCTCCAAACTAGAAGATCTCCTCTAAGTTGCACCAAGATGAACCCAAATAATCTACTCTTATTATTAATTAGATAATAAGATAGATATTATTCTACTAATATTAGACTATTTTACTACACTAGTTATACTGAAGAAATATTAGTATTTGAGAGTTTTTTTAGAGAGAAGAAGAGTTTTGAGAGATGTATGAAAATAAACAAGAATGAAGTAAGTAAGAAATGAACAACAATTGTTCTATATAAAGCCACAAGGGCCGGCTCATGTATCACCAAATGAGTGAATTTTTCTTCTTATTTTATTCCCATGCAAAGTGGTAATGTGTTGTAGTGAATAAAATAATTTTAGGTTTACTATTCATGTCATAAGCACATGTTGCTTGTGAGTATGAATAAGAGCAACCATCATCACCATCCACTACATACCAACCGGCCATGTGAGCCTTGTTTTGATCCATTTTGATTTTTGATATTTGTCCCACAAATACTTATTAATCATATGCTTAATTATCTTGTATAATTAAGTGTTAATTTGATCATATAACAATTATATGACTCAATTAAATAAATAATATGTACTTAACATTTTAAGTAATATTTTACCATTATATCAATAGATAATGGGTCCCACAATGCTTAGTTAATTTATTTTACAACTCTTTGTAAATATAATTAACTAATTACCTCTATCTCAAAACCTCAACTAATTTAGTAATTTAACGATTAATTACTAAGTTAAATCTTATTTAATCGTATGAAAATAAGATATAAATTTATTAGTCAATTATCGCATAATTGAAAAATAAGCTTAATCGAATTTGAGTTCTTAACTCAATTTCTAACAATTAACTCTCGTACATATCGAATATATGTAATGTACTAATTAACTGTATCGTATACAAATAATTAGTTACTATTTGGATTTCATCCGTTAGGTGTGACCGAAAGGGATCAGTTGATCACCGCCGTCAAACGACAATAACGTCAAACTCTAGTTAGCCAACCGTTATTGATTTACGTTAATCAACTGACTAATCATATATATAGTCAATAAGTATCCCAATTATATTCCATAATAAGATTTATTATGTGGCGCACTATTGTGGAGGACACCTACTCCAACAATCTCCCACTTGTCTGACACAAGTGTGCGTCACCAATTCTCTTGTCTCTTTATTACATCTTCCACTCAACGCAAGGTGTCTTTCAGGTCGCACTTGCGATTGACAATATCTAGAGTGGTTTTCTCGATAGGGAGAGTAACTGTCTGACCGGAAAATCTACCATAGATCTATTTCCGAGCTTGGCCACACATTTACAGTAACTTCTCCTCGAGTGGCCTAAAGATGTTTGTACCCAACGTGGGTGGACAATTCCTGTTGATTCATCTATTCTGTATGATGCAGATCACCATGATCCAGAAGAAGTCCATCGGCCTCCTTTTACGGCACGACCTAGAACATCAACCAAAACCAATCGAAAACTGCACCGACTCAGATAGACGGTCGCCAGTCAAAAGAATCGACGTATAGGAATAAGATAGAAGACCCTGCCACGACCAGGCATCAAATAATTGATTTAAGGGTCTCTACAATGTCACTGTCCGACATAGTGTCATACAGTCTGTCTATGTAAACGACCAGTCATCTCCATGAACCCATGGTGCTGAACCAACCATCGATCGACTTACAATCTAGTCATTTCGAGACGTCACCTCATTGAGTGACTAGGGACAAAATACTAAGTTCGTCCTGTTCACTTGAATTTGGTTCAACCTTTCTTTCAACCAATTCGGATAAACAAAGTATTAAAATTTAGTCAAACTAAATAAAAGAGTTTTTAATGAAACTCTAACAATGAATGCGATTATCAAATATTTTGAAAAATTGATACGCTATCAATAATTTCATATCTTATAATCTTTAGCAATTCAGGTACATATTTCAATCCCCATTGAAATGACATGGCTATCATGTTCAGCCTGCAAAAAGCATGGCTAATGGATTAGCAATACTTGCATCTTTCCCATCGTTCTGATTACTATTTCTCTTTGTCTACGTAATCTCATATTACATAAAACTTTCTGAGTACGTGTCTAGGTTTGAATCTAGACTTAGGACTCTTGGCCTAAAGGTAGCTCCCACTGTTTTACCAGTATAATGGGATAGGATATACAACTACAGGAACTACTTCTAGTCCCTCCAATACAGTCCAATCCAAGCTACCTTCATATGCATCATCATATGACGCAATGTACTCCATTTCCGTTGTGAAATCCGCAATGATAAAATGCCTGGAACATTTCCAGCGGATACATGACATTTATATTTTAAAATGTCACTCCTACTTGGAACCTTTCCAATAGTCTTTTCTGCTTGGAACTCTTCCAACAGATAAATCTTCTATAAAACACAGCCAGCTCGTGATTTCAAATCACTTTGATCAGTTTGGAAACTGAAGTCTTTGTAACCCTTACACGCAACTCATTTTAAACTCCAAACACATGGAACATATCTTTTAGTCCTTCGCAAGTACTAAGGATGTTCTTTATGGCTATCAAGTGACTCTCACTTGGATTTGATTGCAAATGATTCGTCATACTCAAAGCATGTGAAATGTCGGATTGAGTATACATCACAGCGTATATAATTGATCCCGCATCGGAAGCAAAAGGACTCAATTATGATGTGTTCAACTTCCTTGAACTAGTCAAAGATCTTATCAATATAAGAATTTTGACTCAATGCTAATATTCTTTTAGATTTATCTTCATAAATCCAGATATCTAAAAGATGTATTCTACTTCTCCAAAATCTTCCATCATCTAAAAGGATCAATATGTCTCCATATATAAGACTGATGAAAACCATATTACTCCCACTAAACTTCATGTATAAACATAATTCATCGAGATATCGAGAAATATTTTATGACATGATTGACACACTAATTCCAACTCTTTAGTGCTTACTTAAGACATCCTCTTAAGCTTGCAAATTAACTTAGGATAATTAGGATCTACGAACCCACAGAAGAATATAAAATATTCTACCTCTTCTAGGATCGTATTCAAGAAGGTGGTTCTTGAGATCCAGTTGACATCATACTATTATGATATGCTGTAATCGCTAAGTATATTCGAATGGATCAAAGAAATAAGGTTGGTGCAATAACTCTTTGCCTACCAAGTTATCTTTGAAAACATTTTATTGTTCATCCATGCAAATTTCGATCTTAAAAATCAATTTACATTGAAGAGGTCGTACTTCTTCAATTAAAATTTACCAGGTCACATACCTCACCATCATGCATGGAGTCCATTACGAATCGTTATGACTCTAAGCCATATCAAGAAGTTGGGACTAAAAACAGTCTTTTATAAGTCGCATATATGAATTCATCACTATAAAGGAGCGATAAAATTCCACCTGACCTCCTAGGTTCCGAAGAAACAACTACTGAACAAGCAATGAGGAAAACTTTTTCCGGACCATATGCTCAGTTTGTGGCTCTTGAAACATTTTCCCCCACTCTGTCTTATCAAGAAATAATCGTATTTTTTATTGAAAGACAGCATCACGAGTCACAAACGCTTTGTTCTCGTGGTCAATGTGGGATTATGGAGCACTTGTTTCATTCAAATAACTTATAAATTAGGTACGCTACCTACCCATATCGTATATGGAATGAAATCAGACTGTTTTAAATGTGTTTTAATATGGTGGGAAAAGAAATAGCAGACAAAAATATTAAGATCCCAAGGTTAGTCAAATGGCTCATTTTGACTTGATAAAGACAAAACCATATCGTATAAGGTTCTGTTTCTCTATTCAACAACACCTTATCTAATAATGTGTGTTAGAGAAGTTAACTTGTGAAACCATTTCACAATACTTTTTGGTGAAAATCAAAGTCAATACTTAGAAATTTATAGTTACGATATAGTCGTAGGTCCTGAATCTAATGTTCTAGTGGTTAACTACTTCTCATTGAAGCTCTTTGAACTTTTCAAAGACTTCTCTTAGCACCTCATTAAGTAGAATCAAACATAATATCTACTTAAATCGTCGGTAAATCAAGTGAAGTAATCATTACCATCTCTGGTTGTGTTTGTTATTGGACCACACGTATTCTTATGTAATGGGGCCAATAATTTACTAGTTCGATTTCCTTTTCAACAAAAGGGCACGAATCATCTTGCCTTGAATACAAGATTCGCACACACCATAAGATTCAAAATCAGATGGGTTAGGGATAGTTGTTTAATACTAGCCTCTTAATGTGCTACACAATCCAGAATTAAGATTAGACATAGGGTCACCAATTTTGAGCCTTTTTCAATCTATATGACAAGTAATTACTAGTTTAGGTCAAGAATATAATTACCTTTGATTGGTATGGGATAACCATTGACCAAGTATAGGCATAAAAAGATACAACGGTTGTTCTATTCACAAAAGTGAAACACTTGTGTCGTACACTAAAGTGGATACTATATTCTTTATTTAGAGGTTATGTACATAATAACGTTTATTAAAGTATACCTCTAAATCCAAAACTAGATTGATCAATTATAACTTTTATATGTCTCTATAGAAATAGAACTACAATAGTTATATTTCCCTTGTAGGTCGACATTTAATTATG
The DNA here is from genome assembly GCA_022085475.1 of Heliosperma pusillum. NCBI lineage: Eukaryota > Viridiplantae > Streptophyta > Magnoliopsida > Caryophyllales > Caryophyllaceae > Heliosperma > Heliosperma pusillum. The sequence goes on along the minus strand of JAIUZE010068558.1, from coordinate 17,523 downwards.
GTTAGTCGTCACACGAATCATTATTATATGCATTGAATACATTGATGAAAACCATAATGGATATCTAATACCCAAAAATATTTGCATTTAGCAAAATAAATGTCGATCATATAGATATTATGGGTGAAAAATACACCTAATTTCTAACTTTTTAGAAAACTTGGGGGAGATTCTTTTCTTGTGTCCTACACTGTAAAATAGAATCGTCAAAAGTTGGGTTCGACACCTTGCTTGGGTTTTGACTTTACTATTCAAAATAGTCTTGCCTTTTTCCCTTGCCTTGTGTCAAAGTCGAGCCAACCTACTCTTGAACCTCGTCTTTAACAATTAAGAATATAACATCATTCTTAGTGCTCCCACTCACTTTCATGAATCTCTACTTAGACAAGTATATTGGAATTATTGTGAAGACTATTCTTCATTTCATTCATGGTTTTACCTTCAAAAGGATAAACTTTTCATGAAGTGACTACGGTATTTGGTTGTTCACGATTTCAAATAAATCGATTAACCTAGTCATCCCAACTGATTTGGCCTCTTTTGAGGTATGCCTCGATAAGGAGCATTATGACGACATACCAAAATACAAATATTTTCTTTGGAGCAAAAATTTGATGTACCATTGTTATAAGAAGGCGTCACAAAATATTCAAAAAACGCTTTTGACTAAGTGTGACTTATTCATTTACTCTTCATAAGAGACATTTGCAATGGTGAATATGAGGATCAAAAGATACAATTCATTTTGTCTTTAGCTATGGTGGTATAAACGGAGATTGCAATCAAAATGCTACCGTATAAAATAATGGAAACCTTTTCCACGATTGAACGGATTTACAAGTTCATAGAAGGATAAAATATTTGTCATTTGCGCGTATAAAATAAATATCAACGGAAAATAAACATTCATTGCTTAAATATAATTTACTTGTAAAACAATTTTAACAAGTCACTCATATAATGACCCCTCACGAAATTACATAAGTGATTCCAAGACCCATCTTTAGACAAAAATAGTCATCGCATGCTACCTTTATCTAAAAATGGTAAGTCAATACTTAACTAATTCTACACTTAGAACTCTTGGTTGACGGATTTCAACTAAATCCATCTCCTAGTCCCAAGATAACGCTTATCTCGTTGAGTCCAATCCAATTTTGGCTTGTTGTGATCGCCATCACCCATACTACCCCGAGGGGTAAAAGCGGACCCACGAGAGTGGTCGACTAATGACACGGTTGGTGGTTCATAGGTGATTACTAATTGGTAGGCTAAATCTCAATTTTTTTTTAAGTTATGTGAGAGGTCTTGTCAATTTTTTTATTAATTCCCTATAAGCGAACTAAGTCGGTGAATTGTGAATAACGTTGAATTGACAATAACGGTAAATAAAATGCATGTGTGACGATTTTGGCATGAGCGAAAATAAAGAAAGCAATCAAGCAACAATAAAATCCTAGTATGGCCACCTAGCTAATCAAAATTAACTAGATATTTACAAATTCGGAAACCAACTCCTTGGTCCCTTGCCTCTTCACTTGGAACACCTTCCAAAATGGCACCGTCTTAAGGGAGCCACCGGTCTTCATAAAAATAATTACAAATGTACAAATATACAAATTCCTATTATACATTTATACTATAAAATAAAATTATTAAATTATATAAACCGGCGATACGAGATCGCAATAAAATTACAACCAAAAACGTTATTCCCTTACATTACGGGTAATAACGATAAAAATTAACTAGGCCATACTAGGTACAAAATTTGCATAAATTATTAAATAAATGACATTCATTCATTCAAACATAAATATAATAAATTGCTGCAAAATTCATGCCAAAATCGTCCTAAGTTCAATTCATGCTCATTGTAGCTCGATTTCTTCCGGGATTCATTGATTTTTAACCATTAAAAATCAATATCAACATTTAAATCGCATTTAAATTCAAAATAATTAACTAAAATGTTTTAGAACTCAAAATTAGTCACTACTAATTTTGTTGGTCATTAATTAGATCGATTTGATTTCATTTGCTAAATATTACGGTTTAATCATAACAATTATGAAATAAAACCAAAATAAAATATAAACATCATAAAATTTGAAACCAAAAATTTGTACATTCTGGAACACAATTCAGGAATAAAAAATAGAAAAACATTGCTCAAAAAATTTAATTAACTTTATGCACAAATAGATTTGTATTACTGGTTGTATAAATAAAAACATTAGAGATAGTAAAACAGTTGAACAAAATTATGGAAATTTCACCAAGAGTATCAACATCCGAATTAACAATGTACAAAAACGTTTCAAGACCCCCCCCCCCCCAATGGACGTTTCAATTTTATAAACATTATAATCTCATATTATCGACTTTTAGCGTATAAAAATCAATAAACATGCAATACATAAGTAAAAGTCACGAAATTTTACATACAATATGTAAGAAATGCATGTGAGATCATATTAAAATTTCATGGCCAGAATCAACATGCAACTATTTTTAGTTAACTTTTAACTCATAAAATGCATGTTAACTCGGTTTAAACGCCAAAAATCAAAATAAATAGCAAATTAATCCAAAAAATCACGAAATTTGACCACAAACATTTTGAGGTCAGTAGGTATACATGCACCAAAACATTTCGTCAGAATCGTATTTTAACTCAAAATCTTTGATTTATTAGTTATCTTATAACTTTAATAAAAATGTCCAAAATGAACATGCATGCTACAAGCTAGCTCTGATACCAATTGAAAGTCGATAGACCTTAATTAGACTCCTCTAATTAATTACTAAATTACTTTTTTAATTTAGTTTATAATGATCTATGTAACATGCATGCAAATATAAAGACATTTATTCTAAGAGAAGAAATTTCCTCACATTGGTATGGAAAATATAAGGGCACAACAAGAACTCCTTCTTGTTGATCTTGAGCTACAAATATGGTTGAACACAAATAATCTCCAAAGTAGAATATCTCCTCTTAGTTGCACCAAGATGAACCAAACAATCTACCCTTATTATTAACTAGATAATAAGATAGATAATATACTACTAATATTAGGCTATATTACTACACTAGTAATACTTAGGAAATATTAGTATATGAGAGTTGTAGTGAGAAGATGAGTTTTGAGAGATGAATGATAAAATAAGTAAGAATGAAGAAGTAAATAAATTGAACAACAATTGCTCAATTTATAGCCATAATGGCCGGTCCATTCATCACCCAAGAGTGATATTTTTCTTCTTATTTTATTGCCATGTAAGGTGGTAATGTGTTGTAGTGAATAAAATGATATCATGTTTGATATTCATGTCATAAGCATATGTTGCTTATGAGTATAAATAAGAACAACCAACATCATCATTTGACTTCACCACCACCGGCCATGTGAGCCACAATTGGATCCATTTTGATTTTTGATATTTGTCCCACAAATACTTATTGATCATATGCTTAATTATCTTGTATAATTAAGTGTTAATTTGATCATATAACAATTATATGACACAAATAAATGAATAATATGTACTTAACATTTTAAGTAGTATTCTACCATTATATCAATATATAATGGGTCCCACAATGCTTAGTTAATTTATTTTACAACTCTCTGTAAATATAATTAACTAATTACCTCTATCTCAAAACCTCAACTAATTTAGTAATTTAACGATTAATTACTAAGTTAAATCTTATTTAATCGTATTAAAATAAGATATAAATTTATTAGTCAATTATCGCATAATTGAAAAATAAACTTAATTGAATGTGAGTTCTTAACTCAATTTCTAACAATTAACTCTCATACATATCGAATATATGTAATGTACTAATTAACTGTATCTGCAGCAGGAGCTCACCCAAGGGGCCTTGATGATCAAGCCACATACAAGACAAGCTTGACCCCTCAGATGGAAGCTCGAATTACAAGGTCTAAACAACAAGCTATGACAAGTCACGAGCAACCCAAGCCAAGCCACCCCAATGAAGAAGACAGTTCAGGGTTCAACAACCCATGCCCATCCCCAACACAACCCACATTACCCACACAAAACAGAAACAGAGCCATTCAGGCCCAGACAGACCAGTTAACAAACCCAGCCTCTAGGAGGTACACCAGGGCATCCCAACCACCCCCACTATGGCCTACCATCAAGAAAACCCTCTAAGCTACAAGTTTGCCCAGGACAAACCATTTTGAAGTCTAGTAAAAACCCATGAAACAGACACCCCAAAGCTAGGGTCCAGTAAACAGCATAGCAGAGGTAGTACATGCTCAGATGATGTTTTCTTTTGTTTAAGTCAACTTGTCTTCATCTAAGGCAGGTTTATCTATGTCCTCATAAGAGTGGAGAGTTCCAAGGAGCAACAAAACACCCAGAGCAAAGCAAGAGACAACAAGATCAACAGATTTCCATTTCAGGAAAACTCCAAAAACTACTTTATTTGCTTTTGCTCAGTCTGTTTTCTTTTGTGTTTTGTGTCTGTTCTTTATACTTGTTAAGCTCGTCCTCTTGTGAGGCCCTTAATTAATGTCAGTAGAAGTAGTTTAGATCCTAAGCTAGCCCTTGGATGATACATACATCCAATGGTTCACAAGATATCAGTCCCTCTATATAAGGAGGTCTTGTATGTTGTTGTAAGCAGACTTTTTATGAATGAATGAATTAAACTTTGAGAAATCACTCAATGTTATCAAACTTGTGCTAAGAGCTGTAGTTTGAAACAAGCCTGATACATCTCCAAGGTGGTTGATCAGTGCCTTGTATTGTGAGTCAAGTTATACCTGTGCTTTGCTGTGGTTTAACTTACTTGCTGTTGAGGTTAGTCTAGGGTGTTTGTGCCTTGCTGTAACACTTGAAACTGTCTCTAAACCCAGTCTTGAATCCTTTTTCTCTTGTGCTTTGCTGTAGAGGATTGTATCCAAGTCATATCCCTTGAATCTTTCAGTTAAACAACTCACAATCTCTAAAATAACACCCCTTGTTACTTGATATTGTTTTCAGTTTGAGTCAAGCTAATCAAGTCACTTAAAAACTTGTGAACCTTAGTAGTTTACACTCCAAATTGGTTATCAGAGCTTTGGTTGAGATTCTTAGTGAGTTCATTTTCCCTAACTACATTTAAAAACACAAAAATAGCCCAATGAGTGAAGAGAGACTAGCAGGAGTAGAAGCAAGGATGGAGGATCTGGCTGGGATTGTAACCACCCTAACCAGAACCTTGGACCAAGTTATAGACAACCATTTGCTTGCTGGAGGGAGAGGTAGAGGACGTGGAAGAGGCCAAGGAGGAGGCAGAGGAAGGCCACCTGATGATGAGGAGTACCCAGACTCAGATGACTCAACAAGAAGCAGAGCTTCCATCCACAGGAACACAGACAAGCATCTTAAGGTAGATATCCCTGAGTTTTCTGGTAGTCTTAATCCTGATGACTTGTTAGAATGGCTTAGAGAAGTAGAAAGGATCTTTTAGTACAAGAGATACAATGATTCCAAGTCTTTTAAAGTAGCCATCCTTAAACTGAAAGGGTATGCTTCCCTTTGGTACGAGACTATGAAAGGGTTAAGGGCTAGGGAAGGTAAGGAACCCATCAAGTCTTGGACTAAACTGAAAAAGAAACTGTTAGACAAATTTGTTGCTAAGGATTACACCCAGGATCTGTTTATCAAGATGTCCAAGTTGAAACAAGGAGACAAACCTGTTGAATCCTATCTGAGGGAGTTTGAACAACTCACCTTACAATGTGATATAAATGAGAAACCTGAGCAAAGGATTGCTAGGTACTTAGAGGGTCTAGATAAGAACATTGCTAACAAGGTTAGGATGCAACCTTTGTGGTCATTTGATGATGTTGTCAACCTATCTCTGAGAATTGAGAAGATAGGGAAGACTAAGCCTGCTACACCAAAACCTGTTAGGCCTTTTCAAACCAGACCGTATAGTGGGTTTAGAACCATGGATACCCCCAAGACAGCACCCCCACCTATCTTAGACAAGGGTAAGGGCATCATGGGTCAAAAGCCAAGCACTTCATTGACTGAGAACAGAATTAGGTGTTTCCAATGTCAAGGCTATGGACATTTCAGGAAGGATTGCCCTTCTAAGAAGACCTTAACCATAATGGAAGTTGAGGCTTGGGAGAAAGAGGGTCTAGTTGAGTATGAAAGGGATGAGCCTGAGGTTGAAGAAGTGGTGAGTGAGGAAGAAGAGTCTAGTCAGGAGGCAATAGTGGCACTCCCTGACACAGGCCACAGCTTAGTCCTATGGAGAGTAATGCATTCACAACAGATACCTTTGGAGGAGGATCAAAGATCCCTCATTTTCAGGAGCAGATGTACCATACAAGGGAGGGTTTGTAACCTTATTATAGATGGAGGTAGTTGTACCAATGTGGCTTCTGTTACTATGGTTGATAAGCTGAAGTTGAGCACTCAAGATCACCCCCACCCCTATAAGTTGAGATGGCTGAGTAAGGGAGCAGAGGTTAAGGTGGATAAGCAATGCATGGTCCCTTTTTCCATTGGCATTGTGTACAAGGATGAAGTATTGTGTGATGTGGTCCCAATGGATGCCTGTCACTTGCTATTAGGAAGACCATGGGAGTTTGATAAAAGCTCCATACACCAAGGAAGAAGCAATACATATTCTTTCAAGCATGGGAGCAGGAAGGTGACATTAGCCCCCTTGCCACCACACCAGAAGAGCTATGGAGGTCCAAGTATGGCTGAGGATTTTAGTGGAGTTGTATTTCTATCTGAGTCAGCAATGGTCAAGGAGTGTAGTGAGGAGCAACCTATAGTAATGCTGCTATCAAAGGAAGTTCAGGAAGAAGAGTCTAAGGTGATCCCTGCAGATGTTAAGCCCCTCATTGATCAGTTCAAGGAAGTGTTTCCAGAGGAACTTCCTGATGGCTTACCCCCTTTGAGAGGGATTGAACACCAAATAGACCTTGTGCCAGGGTCTGTACTACCTAATAGACCAGCCTACAGATGTGATCCTAAGGCTACACAAGAGCTACAAAAGCAAGTTGGAGAGTTGATGAGTAAAGGGTTTGTAAGGGAGTCATTAAGCCCTTGTGCTGTGCCTGCATTGTTGGTTCCTAAGAAGGATGGGACTTGGAGGATGTGCATAGATAGCAGGGCTATCAACAACATCACAGTCAAGTATAGGTTCCCTATACCTAGGCTTGATGACATGTTGGATGAACTAAGTGGCTCAAGGTTCTTTTCTAAGATTGACTTGAGGCAAGGTTACCATCAATTGAGGATCAGAGAAGGAGATGAGTGGAAGACAGCCTTCAAAACAAAGCATGGCCTTTATGAGTGGCTTGTCATGCCCTTTGGCCTGTCAAATGCCCCAAGTACCTTCATGAGATTGATGACAGAAGTGCTTAGGCCTTGCCTAGGGAGATTTGTGGTGGTATACTTTGATGATATCCTCATCTACAACAAGAGCAAGGATGATCATTTGAGGCATCTTGAGGCTGTGTTTGAAATACTTAAGGAGAGCAAGCTCTTTGGGAAGCTTGAGAAGTGCACCTTCATGACTGAGGAAGTCAAGTTTCTAGGATATGTGGTCTCTGGTAGAGGCATTTCAGTTGATCAAGACAAGATCATGGCAGTCCAGTCTTGGCCTATCCCTAGGAGTATTACAGAAGTAAGGGGATTCCATGGCTTAGCATCCTTCTACAGAAGATTCATTAAGGACTTTAGCACCATTGCAGCACCTCTCACTGAGTGCATGAAGAAGGGAGAGTTCACTTGGACTGAGAATGCTTTGCAGGCTTTCAAACACATGAAGAAGCTCTTGTGCAGTGCACCTATCCTAAGATTGCCAAACTTTGATTGCCTTTTTGAGGTTGAATGTGATGCAAGTGGAGTGGGAATTGGAGCTGTCCTCATCCAAGAGAAGAAACCTGTAGCCTACTTTAGTGAAAAGCTAAGTGGTGCCAAGCTAAACTATTCTACATATGATAAAGAGTTCTATGCTCTTGTCAGAGCTCTGAGGCATTGGAGTCATTACCTGAAGCCCAAACCTTTTGTCTTACACTCTGATCATGAGGCATTGAAGTACATAGGAGGCCAGCATAAGCTCAGTCACAGACATGCTAAGTGGGTGGAGTTCCTTCAGTCATTCACCTTTTCTAGCAAGTACAAAGAGGGCAAACAAAATGTGGTGGCTGATGCATTGTCTAGGAGATACACTCTGCTATCAACTATGGAGCAAAGGGTTCTTGGTTTTGAGTTCATGAAGGATATGTATCAAGAAGATCCAGACTTTGCAGAGGATTGGTTGGCACAGAAAGAGGGAACAAGAACCATTGATTCCCCCTACACTTTGCAAAATGGATTCTTATTTAAAGGAAACAAGCTGTGTGTTCCCAGAGGATCTTATAGGAATCTATTGATTAAGGAGGTGCATGGAAGTGGCCTTGGAGGACACTTTGGGGTTCAGAAAACTGTGGACATACTACAAGATCAATTCCATTGGCCTAAGATGATGGGAGAAGTTCAAATAGTGCTCAGAAGGTGTGGAGTTTGTCAAAAGGCCAAGAGTTCTTTCCAAGCAGGACCTTACACTCCCCTACCAGTCCCATGTAGGCCTTGGGAGGATGTTAGTATGGATTTCATAATGGCATTGCCTAGGACAGCAAGAGGGAAGGATTCTATCATGGTGGTTGTGGATAGGTTCAGTAAGATGGCACATTTCATTGCATGCAAGAAGACTGAGGATGCTGTGAGTGTAGCAGAGCTATACCTTGATGAGGTGGTGAGGTTACATGGAGTTCCAAGGACCATTGTGTCTGACAGAGACACAAAGTTTATGAGCCATTTCTGGAGGACATTGTGGAAACTGCTTAACACTAGGTTATTGTTTAGTACCTCCCATCACCCTCAAACTGATGGCCAAACTGAGGTGACTAACAAGACCTTGGGAAGAATCTTGAGGTGTATAGTCAGCAAATCTCTCAAGGATTGGGACTTGAAGTTGGCTCAAGCAGAGTTCTCTTTCAATAGAGCTCCATCAGCAGCCACAGGCCACTCCCCCTTTGAAGTGGTCTATGGTACTAACCCCTTAATGCCTTTGAGTTTGTCTAATGTGTGCAGGTCAGAAGTCCACTATGATGCCAAGAAGAGGGTGGAACAAATGTTAAAACTCCATGAATCAGTCAGGAAACAAATTGAGAAAGCTAATGATCTGTACAAGAAGAATGCCAAGGTTCCTAAGACCAAGAAAGACTTTGCACCAGGAGATCTAGTATGGATCAACCTAAGGAAAGAAAGGTTCCCTTCCAAGAGAAAGAACAAGCTAGAGCCAAGAGCAGATGGTCCTTTTCAAGTCATAGAGAAGATAGGTCCCAATGCCTACAAAATTGATCTACCAGGAGAGTATGCAGTCCATGGGACATTCAATGTTGGAGATCTTAGTCCTTTCTTTGAAGACTCTGAGGGAGAAGAAGACACAGGCTTGCGGTCAAGCCCTTTTCAACCTGGGGAGGCTGCAGCAGGAGCTCACCCAAGGGGCCTTGATGATCAAGCCACATACAAGACAAGCTTGACCCCTCAGATGGAAGCTCGAATTACAAGGTCTAAACAACAAGCTATGACAAGTCAAGAGCAACCCAAGCCAAGCCACCCCAATGAAGAAGACAGTTCAGGGTTCAACAACCCATGCCCATCCCCAACACAACCCAAATTACCCACACAAAACAGAAACAGAGCCATTCAGGCCCAGACAGACCAGTTGACAAACCCAGCCTCTAGGAGGTACACCAGGGCATCCCAACCACCCCCACTATGGCCTACCATCAAGACAACCCTCTAAGCTACAATTTTGCCCAGGACAAACCATTTTGAAGTCTAGTAAAAACCCATGAAACAGACACCCCAAAGCTAGAGTCCAGTAAACAGCATAGCAGAGGTAGTACATGCTCAGATGATGTTTTCTTTTGCTTAAGTCAACTTGGCTTCATCTAAGGCAGGTTTATCTATGTCCTCATAAGAGTGGAGAGTTCCAAGGAGCAACAAAACACCCAGAGCAAAGCACAAGACAACAAGATCAACAGATTTCCATTTCAGGAAAACTCCAAAAACTACTTTATTTGCTTTTGCTCAGTCTGTTTTCTTTTGGGTTTTGTGTCTGTTCTTTATAGTTGTTAAGCTCGTCCTCTTGTGAGGCCCTTAATTAATGTCAGTAGAAGTAGTTTAGATCCTAAGCTGGCCCTTGGATGATACATACATCCAATGGTTCACAAGATATCAGTCCCTCTATATAAGGAGGTCTTGTATGTTGTTGTAAGCAGACTTTTATGAATGAATGAATTAAACTTTGAGAAATCACTCAATGTTATCAAACTTGTGGTAAGAGCTGTAGTTTGAAGCAAGCCTGATACACCTCCAAGGTGTTTGATCAGTGCCTTGTATTGTGAGCTAAGTTATACCTGTGCTTTGCTGTGGTTTAACTTACTTGCTGTTGAGGTTAGTCTAGGGTGTTTGTGCTTTGCTGTAACACTTGAAACTGTCTCTAAAACCAGTCTTGAATCCTTTTTCTCTTGTGCTTTGCTGTTGAGGATTGTATCCAAGTCATATCCCTTGAATCTTTCAGTTAAACAACTCATAATCTCTAAAATAACACCCCTTGTTACTTGATATTGTTTTCAGTTTGAGTCAAGCTAATCAAGTCACTTAAAAACTTGTGAACCTTAGTAGTTTACACTCCAGTATCGTATACAAATAATTAGTTACTATTTGGATTTCATCCTTTAGGTGTGACCGAAAGGGATCAGTTGATCACCGCCGTCATACGACAATAACGTCAAACTCTAGTCAGCCAACCGTTATTGATTTACGTTAATCAACTGACTAATCATATATATAGTCAATAAATATCCCAATTATATTCCTTAATAAGATTCATTATGTGGCGCACTATTGTGGAGGACACCTACTCCAACATTCTTCTCGATCGAGCTAAAGTCGTTCTCGATCGAGGTGCTTTTGTTTATTCTCTACTCGATCGAGCTGATGTCTTACTCGGTCGAGGTCTGCCCGTGTTGGTTCGATACTTAATGTTTGTTTTCATTGTATGCTCGTATAATATTATGTTATTATGATTAAAGGAGACCTTCGCATTATGACGAGTTGAAATTCACCACAGTGATTTCATCTCGTACGCGATCAGATCTCATAATGTAATTGGGCATTCACATTATGTTCATGTTCACCACAGTGGACTCAAATTATGCAGTGAATATCCGACTAAGCATACATTCTTATTGAAGATTAATTATATCTTATGTATCGATTAAAGGAGACCTTCTGGTCGGGTTTGTCGTGGTCCCGATACAAAAATAATTACCCGCACTTAGGCTAACAACATAAGGAATGTAATTAGGGAAGTAGGGTGTCGATCCTCAGGGAGTACGTGTTAACTATGAATTGCTATGGATTGATTTTCATTTAAGTTCGAGTCATTTGAGGTGGTTATCTAAACTATTAATAAAATAAAATGACAAGTATATAAATGACGATATGTAAATGACAAATATGTAAATTGAAAATGAAAAACTCAGAACAGAAGACTTACCCGATCGGGTAGTCACATACCCGATCGGGGAAACCCTCTGATCCGAATAACAACAACTAAATTCTAACTAAAAACGATATTTAAATGACAATATTGAAAGCCTAACTAACTAAACTAATAAACTAGACAATCATAATAAAGTAAACTATCTAAGAACGAGAATAGAAAGACGATAAAGTAAACTAGCTAAATAATAACAAAATAAACTATCTAATACGGTAAGATAAACTAACTAATCAAGTTGATATAGTGAAAGAGAAATAAATGTAAAACTAATTAAAAGTTTCATTGACACCAACATTAGAATTACTATGATTGTCTAGGCCTTGTAGCGGAATATTCCTTTCGGATTCGTACCGACCTTTTAGTGGGTCCTAACGTCCTTTCAGCATGGTTAGGTCACTAAACCCCTTTTGGCAGTCCTAATTCCCATCCCAACTCTCGTTATAAAGATAGAAATTGACTAATACAAACAATTGTTTATGGCCACTAAACAAAGTTATAGAATTTGGCACAACCAAAGGAAGAAACAACTAGATGGTTCAATTGGTATCTATTCCTCTTTTAATTCATTTAACTCGTGAATCATTTCAATATTACAACTCTATTTATTTTATTTACATAATGCTAATTTTACAATATTAAGTCTAATATATGTGATCATGTGATTAAGTAAATTAACAAGAAAAAGATGTATGAAATTAAACTATGAAATGTAAATACTAAAGTGATTATGGTGACTATGTTAATAAAGATTTTAGTGATAATGTTTAGGATTATATGATTAGGTAAATTATAATGTGATATGTTGACTAATATTTCGGTTTTAACTAGATTAACTTTAGATTGATTTCCTAACAACAACAATATTAAGAATGATATTAGTGAGATTATAATTCATGATGGTCAAAATTGCATAAGTAAATCAAGGATAGAGAATTACCGTAATTGGAATACGATTATGTAAGAAATAAAGTAAAGAACAATTGTCCAACCCAATAACAAAAGCTATGAAAATACTTAGAGAAATACTAAGAAAACTATAATCTAAAACTTGTAAGGAAGAAATAAACTACTAAATTATTATGCTCTAAATTGTATGTAAAAGCATGCTAAAGATAATATTATAATATATGTGAAGTTGTGTAGTATATGATGATAATTTTGTGTGATGATCATTGGCTTTTATAGGGCTGCATGGCTGCTGATCGCTCGTCCAAATATGTACCCTAGTCAAAGCATTAATGTACTCATTTAAGCTCGGTTTAAAGAAGAGCTAAGTAACGTCCACTTGCAGAAATACCCGATCAGGTATTTGGTAATCCGATCGGGTTTTTGTGTAAGATGAATTCTCCGTCTTTTCATCTTAGGCACGGAATCCTATGCCTTGGTCTTGGTCAATGCAATGCGGAATTGGGCTTGGGCTGATATTCTCTTGACTTGGGTTGATATTTCCTTTTAAAGTTCAAAGCCGAAATCCAAATTGAGTTCATTCGAGGAAGGATGTAGCGGAATCGTAATCAAATCGTGAACTGGCTATCATCAATTCCTTGAAAACTCGTATCCTAGTGTCTTTGCTCCATAATATAGGAAAATATAGCAAAACCGCTTCATTTCCTATAAAAGGAGTCAAAACACGCAAAACAACTAGAATAGCAATATTAGCTCGTTAATCACTTAACAAAGTGCATAAATCGTATAGAAATCGAGCTAAAACAGGGAATAAATCAGAACAAAATATCACTTATCAAACTCCCCCAAGCTAAGCCCTTGCTTGTCCTCAAGCAAATATAACAATCATAACTAGGACAAGGGTAGCTAACAATGATCAATCTATCATACGAATCTCAAAAAGTAAGCTCTTAATAAGTAGATGAATCATAAACCCGTTACAACAAGGGCGAAGGAAAATGCGGAGCATGGTTGAGATGTACATAACGGCGCAGCATAGAAAATATTCTTTGGACCTTTTCAGCTCTTGCATGATCTTTCAACAATGGACTCTCACGGTGCACTCTTCACACAAATTTTTGTAATATAGGAAATATTGGTTCAAATTTAAAGTGACACTCACCTATCTACAACTTATAAGAATGTGCCCGCAATCTAGTATGGTAGACAATCCAAAATCATTAAGTAAAACTAATCATGATCAAAATATAATGTAAGAAGCACTAGTAAAGTAAAGAAGAGGCTTGGGAAATTTAGGTAAGAAAGTGGACAAACGATTTTGGTCATGTGGAGCTTAAAGTCAAGCTAGTAATAACCAAATGTGTAGTGGATACTCAATCCAAATCATACCAATTCCCATCAGCAAAAGTCAAAGCCAAAAGCAGCATATTGGCTTATTAAACATGACAAACCAAATTACGACTTCCCATAGTTTTCTTTCTTTTCATTTCATGGAAGCGTTTTTCCTCTTTTCTTTTCTTTTTTTTTCCTTTTTGAGCTTTCAATTTCATTTTTCATTTTTCATCGTTCTTTCAAAGCTCCTTTTTTTTTTTTCCTTTTTCTCTTTCACATCAAAACCCGGGAATATGCAATCCCGAGACAAGATCTCACCAAATGGTGGCCTTATCAGAACATTGCAAAAGCATAGAAAACCCCTACACAAATGGTTGCTTACTAGCTCAACAAGGGTAGGCAAAATTATAATGTAGCTAGAGAGAGAAGGGTGTTTTTGGGAAAGGTGAACAAGAGATTGAATGGCTTCAAAATGTAGATCATGACAGTAATACTTATAGAAAATGGAATAAAAACCATACTTATGCGTTTTGATGTAACACAGACTATAAGCAGAAACTACTCACTCCTAAACTGGGATCGGGTTCAGATGTACCGACCACTGGAGGCTCTACCTTACAATATGAGTAGCTTGCCAAAGTCAAGATCAAGCTTAATTAAGTCCAAATGCAATTTCTTACCTACTGTGTACAAGACATCCCCATGAATGCATAATTCCTCATAATAAAACGAAACATCAGCTTATAAAAACTATAAAATGAGAAATGTAAGATGGAAATGATCTTTTCTTTTTGTGTTTTGAGTTTTTCGATTTTTTTTTTTATAAAAACTAAAAAGAAACTAAGAAAATTAAAAGAAAAGAAACTAAAAAGAAAACTAAAAATCTAAATGCAATCCTAAATGCGGTTCCTAAATGCAAATCCTCCCCCAAGCTAAAACTTCACATTGTCCTCAATGTGCAGACAATTATAATAGAAACAAACCGAAAGACGGTTGATAGCACATGGAACAGAAAAACGATATGAAATTCTAATGGGAAAAGGGCTAAAATAAAACGAAAAATGCAAAAGAAAGAACGGAAAGAAAGAAAATTCTTACAAAATGTCTAGCCTCCCCCAAGCTAGTTATAAACAAGGGGAGCTCATCATCAAATCACAAAGGCCACCAGCTACGGCCTCTCCTCTCAGAAGGAGGTGGCTCGGATGCGGATCCAGAAGCATCTGTATAGTAGGTATCATCTGCAGAATGATAACTACCACGAGAAGGAAAGATCCCGGTTGGGTTGCTGGCTCCTAAGGACTTGTACTCCTCTACTTGGTGATCTCCAAAATCACCTCTATACCCCCCAAAACTCTCGACGCCATAGTCGGTTCCACAGTAATCCGGTCCAGTTCGTGGCACACCTGCACCATAAGCAGCACCATACCCCCCCTCGGGCCAAGTATAAAAAGACGGGTGAGGGCCCTCAGGTCTAATCACACCTTGCCTAGCAAAGTGGTCATAGATAGGGTGCAAAGCAAGCTGCTGGTCGGACTGAATTCTATTGACGGACAAGGTTAAGGCTTCAAACATGGCGGTCACATCGCCCTTAGCATTGGTCGAGTGAGAGGATGATCCTACCTCAGGGCGGCGGGATCTAAGTTGAACAGGGGGGTCAATGGGGGTAATATCCCCAACAGGAAGGTAGTAAGTAGGTCGGGGTAAGATAGCCTCACCCTCTTGATGTAACACCCGGAAATGTACCCTATTTTTATAGTGAAAATATTTTACGGATACTTTTCAGCGAATTTAAGTTTTAATTTAGAATTTAATGTTTCGAGTCGAATTTAGAATTTCCGAGTTCGTATTTGGAATTTCCGTGAGATTCCATGAGAATCCCGTTTTAAGGCGACTTTGACTTTTATTGACTTTTTCCACTTATATTCCCTCATACTCCCTTAACCTATTTTTCATTCACAAACACAAAACATTACTTCTCCCTTAAGAAAAATCAAACCCTTGCCTCCATCTTTTATCCAATCTTAGAATCATCTTAGCTCACTCGTTTCTTGTTGAAATTCGCGTAAGTTCGCCTTATTCTTCCCCTCTTATCTTCCTCTATCCGTATTGGTAATAAAATTACCGTCTTTCTCGCTTTTTAAATTATCCGTCTTTCTCTAGGTGAATTATATTCATCTTTTATTATCTAATTGTATGTAGGTGGAGACTAGGAAGGTTTAGTAATCGTTTAAAGACGCGAAAAGGTAACGGTGAAGGGTTACTCGATATCATTTACGTGTTTTACATGCTTCTATGTTAGAATTCGTATTTAGAATACGATTAGAAAGCTTAGGATTCATGTTATTGATGATGATTGTTGTTAGTTGATGATTGTTGATGATGATACTTGTTGTTTGTTGAGAATTGATATGAGAATTTATATGAGAAGTGATGATTTATGATAATAGTTGATGATGGTTGAGTTTAGAACAAATTGGAGTTGTCTAGACTCAAGTCACGGTCGTGAGACTCAAGTCACGGGCGTGAAATAATGGCTGATCTTTTACCCTTGCGTAACAGAGTATTTCACGGGCGTGAAATACAAGTCACGGTCGTGACTTGTGCAGTTTCACTGCAGTGACCCCTTTTCTTAAAATGATCATATCTCCTTCGTTACTTGCTTGTTTTGGGCTTCTGAGCTATCGTTGGAACCGTAAGAGGATAAGCTATCACCTCAACTTGGAATTTCTGCATTTACATATCTAGAACTCTAGTTATGACAGTTCGAAGTGGACCCTTGTTTTAGTTAGTTTCCAAACTTGTTGTTTTGAGATAATATTTATGTTTCCTATTTATTATGCTTCTTAAACTTGGTCTAATGCTTATGTATCATGTATTGATTCATGTTTATCATATTTACATTTATATAATGCCATATTCTCATGCTTGGTGACGGTTTTTCATATATCCCACTTTGAGTCGGTTTTTTATGTTACGGTTTGAGCACTATTTTTTTATGTGCTTTGTATTCTCATTCCCTTGGCTACCTTCCCGTTCGTAAGGCTGGAATGTCGGAACGGAGAGGTATCCTACTGCTTAAATGCATGTGTTAGTGGGCATACGATGACGTTGTTGGGAGTTGAACGCTATGCGTTGATCGACCCGGCCGTCAAATGTTGTGTACTTGCGAGGTGGTGTTATTTGCATGTAGCGTACCGCTTGTTATGAGGCTTGTGCTCTTTTCCGCCTCTTTCGTGAATTGATCTACCGAATTAGGGGTACTCGGCGTCTATGATTGACCGAGTCTTGGATACGAAATGTCATCGCATGTCGAATCGGAAAATGTGATTCTGAGAATCTAGCCAGGTTTAGATTAGGAGCCGTTTTATTATCGTTCCTACCAGGAGGAAATTAGTCTACATATACGAAATGTAGCATCGTGTATGCGTTCAGGGAAATGTGATCTCGTGGATGCCTTTTAATCATACTTGCCATGTACATGGTGCTAGTGCGTTTCATTTACCGTGAGAGATGTCGTCGTTGTGTCATTGTGCTTGGATGCGTGATTACATGATTGTATGCATGATCATTGCATGACTTGGCACGGTTTGTTTGTCGAGTCCATGATTGTTTATTCGTGATTGATGCATGACTTGGCATGGTTTGTTTTTCGAGTCTCAATCTTA